>VUQH01081821.1:0-19280 GCA_015106775.1 Etroplus canarensis | reverse complement strand
GAAACAAAATGAGCTCAAAACAGAAAATAAGCTAAAAAAAGAAATAAACTAAACTAAAAAAGAAACAAAATGAGCTCAAAACAGAAAATAAGCTAAAAAAAGAAACAATCTAAGCTAAAAAAAGAAACAAAATGAGCTCAAAAAGAAATAAAATGAACTAAAAAAGAAACAAAATGAGCTCAAAACAGAAAATAAGCTAAAAAAAGAAACAAAATGAACTAAAAAAGAAACAAAATGAGCTCAAAAAGAAACAAAATGAGCTCAAAACAGAAAATAAGCTAAAAAAAGAAACAAAATGAGCTCAAAACAGAAACAAAATCAGAAAGTAAAAATGAAACTAAACTAAAAAGATACTAAATGAGCTCAAAAAGAGGCAAAATAATCTGTAAGAAATGTAGAATTTCTCAAACATGATGAAAAAATCAAATTAGTTTATAAACATGCAAAATAAAATCAGAGAGAAACAAAATAAACTTGAATCAAATCAAACTTGTTCTGTGACTAAAATGTTTTGTTTCTTTGGTTCATTTAAACAACGTCTCGTCCTCAGCTACAACTGCAGCACACAGAGGAAGGACAGCTGTGTTATGGAGGCTGGATGGGATGTTTAAACCTGCCCCAACACGCTGACAGGCACACACACACACACACACACACACACACACACACACTGCAGAAAGGTCATGAAGCTAGCTGAGTGTGTGTGTGTGTGTGTGTGTGTGTGTGTGTTCAGTGTTGACAGCTGCAGAACAAAACGACCCAGATTTCTGAACTTCATGCACCTTCTCTCTCTCTCTCTCTCTCTCTCTCCCTTTCTCTCTCTCTCTCTCTCTCCCCCTCTCTCACCTTTTAAGCAGAGCATGATCTCCTCGCTCGCCCGGCGTCCTCCCTTACGTGTGGTGTGTGTGTTTGTGTGTGAATCTGAGCTCACAGAGACTGAAGGAAAACACAAGTTCAAGCTCAGAGACCTCCCTCTCTCTCTCTCCCTCTCTCCCTTGTTCTACCACAATAAAAGCCCCCCTGCTCTCTCTCCCCTCTCGAAGCAATGCTCGCTCTACCTGGACTTTCCCTCCCACCACTCGTTCTTTCCATCCCTCTCTCTCCGATGAAAACTCCTGTTTTGATAAAGTTCTCACGAGCTCAGTTTCAAAATAAAAGCCTGACCTGGTGCTGAGTCGTCTGAATTCCCATCAGAACCACAGTCCCGTGCAGCGTCACTGCAGACACTGTTCCTCACTCTAGAACAAGACCTGGAGGACTGCTGAGAACCTCGGCCTTGGACTTGGAGGCAGTAATTCTCGTCCCACCTGCTTCGGTGGCCTGACAGAGCCGCGTCATCTGCAAAACACGGAGGCCGTCCAGGTGGAGACCCTCCGCCTTTAGCTGCACCAAGAGCAAAGAGAGACACAGACTGTGGGACAGAAGACATCATAAGAAGAGGAGACATGATCACATGTTCTAGTCCCTGTCAGTACTCTCACTGCAGCATTTTGGATCAACTGGAGGCTTTTTGGAGAGCTTTTAGAACAGCCAGATAACAAAGAATTACAATAATCAAGCATAGAAGTAATAAATACATGAACCAGTTTCTCAGCATCACTCTGAGACAGGATGTTTCTAATTTTGGTGATATTGTGAAGTATGCTACAGCCTACAGCTAAATACAGGGGCATTCTTGAGAAAAACCGGTTTGAGTCTTCTGAGGATTTGGGACCGGGAGAAACCTGTTCATGTGTTGGATTGGCCAAGTCAAAACCCAGACCTCGACCCCACTGAGACTGCGCTTTAAAGATTGCTGTGGACGAGCAGGACCCATCCAACCTGAAGGAGACGGTCACATGGACAAAAGTCCCAGAGACTCATGGAGACGGACACTGAGAGACAAACATCTTCTGGATCTTTGGCCAAAAAAGCTTCAAATGTGACAACAAAGGAGAGTCCCAAACCCAGCGGTGTGGGCGCTGCTGAAGCACTGCATGATGGGAGATGTAGTTCCACTCTCTCCCGAACCGCTTCCTGCAGCCTCATTGGTCAGCTCCATACAGCGTGACGATTACGAAACACGCCCCGCAGGTCTCGCGATAATTAAATGCGAGAGTACTTCAGAAGACCGCTGTGATTGGTCGGTGGGTCCCGGCAGGGGCGAGCTGATTGGCTGAGCTGGATGTAAACACGGAACAGGGCGGGAGCGCCTCGGCGGGGAGAAGCTGGTCTGCCTGACGCCGTAAACCCGGGTTTAATCCTCGTGCTGGCCGGACGTGGAGACAGGTGGGTGGTTAAAGTCCCGGGACGAACCGGGACAACAGGGCTCAATGCTAACGCTGCAGAGACACAGGAGGGACCCTGTTCGTGGTCCTGGCCGGGTGGAGCAGGAGCGCCCCCTGTTGCAAGAGGAAGACGGAGACAAAAAGGACATGAATAAATGTGCTACAAGGATTTAAACTGGACTTACGGTGTACCTATTAAAGTGGCCAATGTGTATGAAAAAGTGACATTAAACAGGTGTACTTACTGAAGTGGCCGAGGCTGCGTTCACATAGCAGGCTGATTTAATTCATGAGTCTGAACAGAACAGGACATGTATGAGGACATGTATGAGGACATGTATGAGGACAGTGAGACAGTGGTAAGGAGTGACAGATGGGAGTACATCAGGGATCAGCTCTGAGCCCCTTCCTGTTTGCAGCGGTGATGGACAGATTGACAGATGAGGTCAGGCAGGAGTCTTCGTGGACTATGATGTTTGCAGATGACATTGTGATCTGTAGTGAGAGCAGGGAGGAGGTGGAGGTATGCACTGGAGAGAAGAGTGTGAATGAGAGGGAGGCAGGTGGAACGGTGAAGATGCAAGGAGTAGAGGTGGCCTCGGCAGGGTCCTCCAACTGCCACGGGCAAGTATCGAGCCAGCGTCCTCTGGTTCCCAGTCATTTATTATCACGCTGAGCCACAGCTGCCGCCATGTAGCATCCATATTTACTTCCATTGGCACAGCGTGCTGCGTGTGATGTCACGACTTCTTCAGGGTTGTAGACCGTTCACCCTGGAGTCCTGGATTCTAATGTGAACAACATTTCCTTGAAAATGGTTTGAATTTGAGTAGACAAAAACGTCCCGTGTACAGTTTGAGGATCACCGTGGTTTCATTTTTATACATCAGTAAAACCTGCTGTTATAACAGAGGCATTAACTTTGTGAGTCCACTGTGAGCGCCGGTCAGTCCTAACGTCATGACACACTGCAGCGTCTTTTTGACACCTTGTGTGTCACTGGGGAAGTGGCGTCTTCGATCAGCCGCTTACATCCAACATTTACCACGCCGCGTGTGTTTTGGCTGTAAACACGGCATTGGAGAAAGTGGACACTGTGGTCTGGTTGTAGTGCAGATATAATGCTGGTTGTTTCAGGAAGACCAGTAGCAGTGGTTTGGGTGTGGGACTGTAAGGTCTTGCACTGAGCATGCTCTAAAGGATGGCCCTGCATCAGAAGGTGAAGATCAGTGGTGTCACTGTAAAGCGAACAGCAGAACTGTTTCTGTTTTGTACCTGACCATTTTCAGAGGAGTGTTTCCTTTGTGTTTGTTTGGTCCATGTTGCTTTAACAGCATCACACAGATATGTTAGTTTGTCCCTTTACTTTTGAATTCCTGAAAATGGAGGACTGTATAAAAATGGCTCTAACTCCTAAAAGTTGATACCATTCTTTGTTAAACTTTTGTAATTAAAGCTAAAAGTCTATGAATGTCAGATCTGTAACTGTCCCAGAACTTATGGCTCTAACTTTGCAGGGATGTCGGTCATCATACAGACTCGTGGTGAAGTAGGCGGCGGCGTCGCAGCTCACCTCCAGTGCCCCCACTGCGGTCTCTTTTCCAAGAGTCATGCCCATCAGTTGTCCCACATAGCGGCTTCTCACCCCACCTGCCTGGACAGCGTGGTGATGGGACGCCTTGGGAACATCCTGATGTACCAGAGCGGCGCCCGGTTGTTCCATTGCTCCTCCTGCTTCTACACCAGCCGAGACTTCACCAAACTCTACAAGCACATCATCACCAAGCACTGCATGGACGAGAGGGAGTGTGGAGGAGGAGGAGTCGAGGGAGGCGAAGAGGGAAGTGAGAAGGGCAAAGAGGAGGAGGAGGAAGAGGACGAGGAAGGGAAAGACGAAGCTAAAAGAAAGAGCATGAAGGCTGAGGAAGAGAAGGAAGGAAGCAAAGATGTCCTGAAAAAGAGCCGCGAGGAAGGAGAAAAGGAGGAAGAAGGGAAAGACAAACTGACAAGAAAGAGTAGCGGTGAGGCTGAGGAGGAGGAAGAAGGGAAAGAGGTCCTGAAAAGAAAGAGTAGTGGTGAGGCTGAGGAGGAAGAAGAAGAAGGAAAAGACAACCTGAAAAGAAAGAGTAGCAATGAGGCTGAGGACGAAGAAGGGAAAGAGGTCCTGAAAAGAAAGAGAAGCAGTGAGGCTGAGGACGAAGAAGGAAAAGACAAACTAAAAAGAAAGAGTAGCAATGAGGCTGAGGAGGAAGGAAAAGATGTCTTGAAAAGAAAGAGTAGCAATGAGGCTGAGGACGAAGAAGGAAAAGACAACCTGAAAAGAAAGAGTAGCGGTGAGGCTGAGGAGGAAGGAAAAGATGTCTTGAAAAGAAAGAGTAGCAATGAGGCTGAGGACGAAGAAGGAAAAGACAACCTGAAAAGAAAGAGTAGCGGTGAGGCTGAGGAGGAGGAAGGCGAGGCAGTGGAGTCGGTAAAATCAGACTACAGTGCTGATAAAAGCGTGCTGGTGTTCGACGGCACCAGTTACCGCTGCCTCATCTGCGGCTGGAAGAACAAGCTGAAAGCGGTGGGCGTCAGCCACGTGGTGCGCAAGCACGACGTCCCCAAAGCGTACGCCACCCAGGCCGTCAAACGGGAAGTCCCCATGGCCAGTCAGTCACAGAGCAGCGGGGTGGAGGAAGACGAGGCGGCGGTTGCCGGGCTGAGTGGGGAGCTGCTTAAGGAGGAAATGAAGGCCACGGCCAAAGTGGTGCGCTTCGTCTGCAACCGCTTTGTGTGCCTCATCTGTGGTTGGAAGACTAAACTCAAAGGTACAGTAACTCCCCCTGCATTTACCCACCTGTACTGGAGGTCTCAGGTACAAATCCTCTAGACCCTTACTCCTTCTAATGAGCAGCAGGCTCCAGTTGTTAGGTAACTCTCTGAAGTATTTACAGCACCGTCACATGCCATTGGTCACTTCAGACGTTTGCTACGGAACTTAGTAACAGTTCTTTTGCTTGTCGTCAGTATGCGTCACCAGATTTTGTTGAATTGATGGTCTCTCGTCGGCACATCATGGTACGTCTTTTAGACTCTCCTTAAGAGTCCAAAATGCTTCACAGCTTTGAGTCCTTTTAAGAAAACTGGATCCAGAGACTCGTGCCCTAAACCTGCATCCAGCCATCCATCCCTTTTCTGCAGCTTATCCTGGTCTTGGTTGCAGAGCTAGAAGTCTAAACAGAGATACCCAGGCCTTATTCTCCAGCCTCTTTAAGATGTTCCCAAGCCAGCCAAGAGACAAGGCATGTCCGACGTGTCCTGGGTCTACCCCGGGACCTTCTCCCAGTTAGATATACCTGAAACACCTGTACTAGGAGGCATCCTGATCAGATACGAATCACCTTAACTGGCTCCTTTCAGTGTGGTGGAGTGGTGGCTCTAATCTCTAAGTGAGAGCTCAGTTGTGCTGTGGACGATGCTCATTTTGGCTGCTTGTGTTCACAGTCTCAGTCTCTCGGTTACTACCCAGAGATCATGGCTATAGGTAAGGGTCGGAAAGTAGACTGACTGTTAAACGTTCAGCTCTCCCTTCTCCGCAATAGACCGGTACAGAATCTGCACCGGTCCATCTATCAATATCCCGCTCCACTCTCCCCTCACTCGTGAACAAGACCCCGAGACACTTGAATTCCTCCTCTTGGGACGGCCGGTCAATCCCAACCTGAAAAGGACATGCCACCCATCCCAGCCCCTTAACATTCAGCTGCAAACCACCAGCCACCAGCGAGTTGTAGGTCATCATTCAATGAAGCCAATAGAACCACATCATCTGTTTAAAAAAAAGAACCAAGATCCTGAGACCACCAAACCTAAAACCCTCCACCCCTTGGCTGTGCCTAGAAATTCAGTGCTTTGAAAGTATGACCTTAAAACTGCATTCCGTCTAAATTTGAGTCCTTATATAGACCGATGTGCTTCTGATGAAACGTTTTGTAGCGAACGGTTAGCATGCACAAAGTTTTCCAGTGACCTTGTTGTACTACGACGTATACCAGCATGCTTCAGCGTGCTCTTAACTTCTATAAAACTTACCAATAACTTATTACATGTACGCCAGTGTATTCGCCAAATTTTTCCTATTGGGCATAAGCTGGTTAAATCGTCACAGTTTGACAGGGGCTTCATGTATTTACCACCCCGTCATACGTCAGTCACCGATAGTCACTTCAACCGCTCACCTCAAAGCTGACAAAAGTCTACCTCAAGACCTGCATCTGTGCAAGTTTTCACTGAATTTTCACCACACGGCAGCTCGTCGCTTCCTGTGTGGAGAGACCTCAGAAGCCGTTTGATCTGTGGTCTTAGATGAAGTTTCAAATCTTCACTCTTCTTTGGGAAAATATGACCCCATCAGAGAGTCAGAAGGGACCAGAAAGCAGGGGAGGCTTTAGGATTTCACGAACCAGTGAGCGACTTCGGTTTGTAACAGTGGGAAGTCACAGCTGGACAACTTTGGCAAGTTGCACATCCAATATTATAAAGCAAAAACTTAAACTTCCAACATGTAACCGAAGAAAGCCTGTTGATGCAGCTCAGAGAATCCAGTATTTAGGAGCTTTTTACCAAAGGTTTACGTCACAAACCACTGTACTCCTAGTACCTGTTCCTGACATATATTTCACATTAAAGGTAGTCTCTTGATGAGATTAGCTCAACTAACTCCTAAAGCACATTAAGACGCTTAAACTTTCTGGTTAAACACTGCCGCCTGGTGGTGAAGGGTTTGAATTACACATTGAAAAGGATAGCTACAAAGCTCAGTCACCAAGACAACCCAGAGTCAGGCTTATCAAATATTCATCTCTTGTAAATAAATAAATAAATTACAAAAGCAGATTCTCCAAACAATAAATAAAGCTCAAAATTATGAGGACAGACAAATAAACTTATGAAAACATTAAATAAAATGCAGGGATTTTTATCTCCCTGTGTCGTCGCAGGTTTCGCCATCAGTCATGTGGTGCGTTGCCATGACGTCGAGCGGCCGTACAGCTGCAAGGACTGCAAGCGCAGCTTCTTCCTGCCGAGCCGGCTGCAGCAGCACGTCAGCACCGCCCACCGGCCCGGGCGCTACGCCTGCCCCTTCTGCTGCTTCAGGTCCCACTTCCTGGGAGGCTTCAGGAGGCACTGCAGCCGCTGCAACGCCCGCGAGGAGGAGGAGGAGGAGGGCGAGGGCGGAGGAGGCGAGGACGAGGAGAACGAGGAGGAGGAGGAGGGCGAGGAGAGGAAGGAGACGAGAGGGGAGCGGAAACGCAGGAGGACGGGGGCCGCGATCGAGGAGGACGACGAGCAGGACGAAGAGGACGAAGACTGAGGAGGGGGAGGAGCTACAAAACTTCACTAAATTAGTGGCTGGGAACGTCAGCTGCTCCCTCGTGTTCCCGCCACAGCAGATTGATCCACATCAGTAATTTGGAAGAAGTTTTATGCCGGATGCCCTTCCTGACACTCCCTTCCACGGTGAGGGAGACTTGTGTTCTCACCTGGAATCAAACTAGGGACCTTTTGCTTGTGAGGCAAATTCGTGAACAGGGAAAAAAAACCCGGCAAATTTATGAGGGAAAAGTAGCAAAAAAGCAGAAGAATTGCAAGAAAAAATGGCAACTTTAGGAGGAAAAAGTGGCAAAATTACAAGAAAGTAGCAAATTCTTGAGGAAAAGAAAAAATTACTAATAAAAATGAGTCAAATTTACTAATGAACAGTCACAAATTTCCAAAAGAGAAAAGTGCCAAAATTATAAGGAGAAAAAGTAGAAATTTACAAGAAAATGGTAAAATTATGAGGAACAGAAGCAGATGAGAAAGTTACAAGAAAAAACTGCCAAATTTACACAAAATTTAGGAAATTTATGAGAAAAAGCTTTCAAATTCATGAGGAAAAAGGTTTCCAAAATTCCAAGAGGAAAACAGTGAAAATCAGTTTGAAGTTTGTCTTAATGATGTGATTCTGATGACGTTTCTGATCCCAGGAGTCATCTAGCTCACATTTTCAGTGTTTTGTTACTTTTCCTGATTAATGAGCTCCTCTTTCCTCAGTTTTTCACCCAGCCACTTACTCTTGCTTTCAGTTTCCCTGATGCACTGTCGTAGAATTCTGTTTAAATGAGAAGAAACAAAGTTGAAACTAAATGAAGACGAATAAATGTCTTGTTTTTAAAGCTCCGTCTCGTTTCATGAAGTTTAAATGGTCAGTGATGAAAGATGGCAGGAGGTTTTAAATCTAGCTTTAAACCACAGACTGTAAATTAAGATGTTGGCATCTGTGACGTAAACAAATGTGGGTCTTAGACCAAAACACTTTGTACCTACAGCTGCTTCCTTATATTCTCCACAAGGGGGTGCCACAGCAACATAATCCACAAAAGTAATTTGGCAGAGGTTTTATGCCGGATGCCCTTCCTGACATAGCTCTCTATCGTGAGAAGGGTTTGTGGTCCCACCTGGAATCGAACCAGGGACTTTTCACTTGTGAGAAGAACTCATAAATACAGGACAAAAATTATGAAGGTAAAGTAACAAAGTAAGAAAAATAAGTAGCAAATTTAAGAAAAAAAGTTGTAAAATGATGATGAAGTAGCAAATTCTTGAGTTTTAACCACATCAGTAATTTGGCAGAGGTTTTATACCGGATGCCCTTCCTGACACAACCCTCTATGGTGAGAGGGTTTTGTGTCCCCAAGTTAAAACATTTCATGTTTCTTTAGTTTTTTTTAACTCTTGGATCTGCATGACATCACTGAGAGGAGACCACCCATATATGGTCATCTCAGGCACACAAAGACCCACCCACCTGCTGTAAAAAAATATGAGGGGCATCCAATGAGAAGAAAGTTGGCTTCTTGTAAATTTTATTGGCGGTTGGCCACCAACTGGTATCCCGTCCACCCATGTCATCCTTGCGCAGGGCCCACGACCCTGGCGTCATCAGCCAAGGCCGAGGGCCCACAGGGTAAAGGAAAATTAAGGGATACTAGTGGATGGCGGTAATGCACTATTTTGCTGTTTGCCAACCGCCAATAAAATTTACAAGAAGAAAGTTGGCTTAAAGAAGGAGGAGCTAAAATGGCTTGTTTTGAACTGTGAGTCGTGCAAAACAACTCGTAGAGTCTTAAGACTAACGGCGTTGGATGTTTGTGAGCACATACTGAGGGAAGCTTATGAAATGAATGAATCCGTCAGGAGCAATGGGTGCTGCCCCTCTGCTGGCTTCCAGAAGCTGACCAATCAGAAGACAGCAGGCTTTAACGAGACAGATGATGTAAAGCCTTAAAATATAAAGTCAGGGAACACAAAATGGAAACTTTGAAAGATGCTAACTAGATTTAGCCTGGTGAGGATTTACTTAGTGGTCATGTGACAGTAAGGGGCGAGTCAGCAGCAGTGAATATACAATATTTATTTAGTCCAAACAAAGAAAACAAACATGTCCACCACCCTGCCTCCACCGGACAGAAAGGAAGGAAATCTGCTTTCAGAAACAAAACAACGTGTTACCTCCCCGACAAACACAAAAACACACCCAAACACTCCTCTGGATGACCTCACTCTGTCAGCCCCTTAGTGAAACACAAAAACCCCTCAATAAACCCATTAAATTCCACTGCAGCAACTTAAAGCAGCCTGAAAGACGCCGTCACAGCTTCTCCATGGAACATGTGACCTGAAACTGTCAGATTTTATCAGTTTAATCAAATAGCAGCAGCTCAAAGCTTCAAAGGGTTCTCAGAAGTTCTGTTAAAATGCTGGTCCTCAAGCTGCTCTGCTCTTCTCTCTCCACTAGGGGGCAGAATATTTCTTCTGCCGAATCACATTTCGTCCATATGAAGCCATAAAAAGTGAGTCTGTCAGCAGGTTTAAGCTCCTGCAGTGGAAACGTCATTTTAAATTAAACAAGCTTAAATCTTCTGCGGGAGAAATAAAAACTTATCTGTACGACAAAAACACCACACCCATATTTTTTATTTTCACAAAAAGCCCACCACTCGCTCCGGAAGTCTCGTAGATCGGCTTTTCCTGCACCTAAAGCGGGAGCTGAAGCAGCCGTCGTCAGACGGTTTGAGTTCCAAAGAAAACCCCTATGTTCCTCAAAAGCTGAGCGGACGTTCTCCAACAGTGTCGAGACAAAAAGATTAAAACCAAACTGCACCTCATTCACATCTTGTTTTTGATCCACTGGCAGCCGGAAGTTGTTCCCACTGTCCCTGTATGGCTGGTGGGTTGGTACTACATGTCCCATGATCCCCTGCTGCGCCAATCCCTCAGGCCGTCCGGGAGCTTCGACTCAGATCGACCTGACGGACGGACATCAGCGCATTATGACGTCAGAAGGTTGGAGGTCAGATGTGTCGAGGGCACCATGCCCCCTCCAAGGCGGCCATGTTGATCCCCTTCAGGTCACTGAAGTCATCACCGTCTCCGTCGCAGTACTCGCCGTCGTCATCGTGGTCATCGAAGCGCTGTGTATAGTTGGTCAACGCCTTCTGCTGCTCAGGTCAGACGCCATCGGGAACAAAACAGAAGAGACAGAACATGTTTACCCTTTAATACAGGAGCAAGACACGGACACCAGGGGTCGCTTTGGTTTCCGCCTCTTTAAAAGGTGGAGAAAACAGCTCTGAGTCAGCGCGGCGGCCCCTACAGCCGCTCCTAACACCACTCCTGTTCACGAACGTTGTGTTCACCCCTCTTGGTCAGCTGACTCTAAAGAGGTTTCTGATGTCATCGAGGTTTTTACCTCATCGATAAAAGATGCAACACTCAGGTAAAGGTAAACTGCGCATACCTGAAGCTTTTCAGTTTGTGTTTGTCTTTCTGGTAATTCCGTGTCTTTGCAGTAAAAAAGGCAGCAATTTTACGGGACAAAGAAGTAAAATTTAAAAGGAGAAAGCTAAATTTAAGACAAAAACTAGGCAAATTCATGGTAAACGTAGCAAAAATATGAGAAAAGTGTTACATTTACAAAAGGAAACGGCCAAATTAATGAGGAACAATGCAAAATTGCAAGAAAAATATGTGCAGCAAATTTACGAGGAAAAAAACAATTTAAATTTGAATAAAGCAATAAATGTATGTGTAAAAACAAATTTGACGGAAAATTTTAACAAATTTACAAGAAAAACAAATTCAGGTGGAAAAACGCACAAAATTAACAGAAAAAGAGCAGAAAATTAACAAGGAAAAAAGACAAATTTATGAAAAAAGATACAAATTTTTGAGAAAAGTCATAAATTTACAAGAAAAAAGTCACAAATTTATGAAAAAGAGAAATTTATAATAAGAAGCAAATTTATGAGGAAAAAAATTCAGAAAATTAATGAGTGGTAAATTCACAAGGAAAAAAGTAGCAAATGAAAAGAAAAAACGCACATGGCAAAATCGCAAAAAGTTAAACATTATGAGAAAAAACAATTTGAGAAAAAAGGAGAAAAAAGCAAATTTACAACAAAAAAGTAACAAGTTTACGAGAGGAAAAATGTTGAAAGTCCCTGTCTCATCACATAAAAAGCCGTGAGAACAATTCAGTTTTGCACTTTCAAACCAACATCCTTTGAAGGTGTGGTGGGACTTTTTACCGTTCGGACCACGGGCTCTCTGAAGGGGGGGCAGACCATGTGGAAGCGCGGGATGGCCACGTGGAAAACGTCGTCTTCATTGGCTACAAGAGAAACAAACATCAGAACGGTAACAAACCAGGCTAGCGGCGTTTCGGTTACAGGTGAAGAGCATCACCGAGTCTGTGGAAGGTGTAGTGACCCTCCATGTACTCTGACGGGGTGGAGAAGGTGGAGCAGCTGGCGTACTCGTGCACCTTTCCGGGCGTCATGACTGGAAACTCTCCTGCACAGATAAACACATATTCAGCAGCTCGTCTCAGCCAATCGCGGTGGAGCAGTACAGGCGGTTAAGTGAAGCAGGCAGCGTACCGACCACGCCGGGCCCCTGGACTTCCTGCACGTTGCCATCAGAGGTGGTGATCTTCCAGTAGCGGCTGTCGAGCTGGCAGGCGGCGTCGGGCGGGGCGCTGCTGGACATTTCTATTCTGAAAGCACACGTCTGGTCATTAAAACGTCGCGGAGAGGCGGAGCCCCGCGCGGTCAGCAGACAGGAAGGTACCTGATGCGGTAGGTGAAGAGGAAGTGCGGCGGATGGACGGACGAGAGCTCCGGGAGGAAGGAGGTAGAAACGGAGACGGTGATGTCGTCGGTGGTCGCCACGCAGCTTTTATCGTGCACGTATCTACAGACGAAGAGAAAACGGTTTCAGGCTTCAGAGCGGCTCGAAACGCTCAGGAATGATTGACTGATGACGTCTGATACCTGAAGATCTGGTCTCTGATGATTGGATATTCTCCTGTGACGACGTTGTGCACGTAGGTCGTGAACCACTCTAAGAAGCAGGAGCCTGAACACACAAACAGTCGACGCGTTTAAAAGCCCACACACGACTTCCTGTACGTGTCAGCGCCTCATTCATAAAGGTCCCCATAAGGCACAAGGTTTGAATCTGTTCCCCATCCTGACAGGCTGAAAGTCTGAAAGAACTCAGAGAATCGAGGACCAAAACTGAGATCAGGACAACGGTCCACATTTGGACCAGTGTTAACACCTGTTAAATTCATGATCTTCACACCATGATGATTTAACCAGCGCATGCCGACGCAGGAAAAAACTGCAAGTACGTCAATTACATTCTAGGGAAGTTTTGTACGTGTTAGGAGCACGCATAATTACGCCGGTGTACGAGGTCATACGGTGAGGTCGCAGGAAAGCTTTGAGCATGCTCAAAACCTCCGATGCTCGCCTGCCGTATGGCTTGCATTTGAGGACCATATGTTTCAGGTACTTAATGCGAACGGAGACTCACGTTGCTCATGTTGAAATATGTGGAGGTACCCAAAACATATTAATAACCTATGAGTAACATGTTTTTAACATATGTTTAACATATATCAAACATACGTTCAAAGCATATTGCTGTTTGTAGAAGTATCTGACGTGATCCAGTCAAACTGAACATGTTTCCCACACAGCTGCTGAATAACTGCGCATGTGGTGCGTTTTTTTGGGAGCGGTATAAATGGGCTTCAATGCCGGCAGTACGCTAGCATATATGTTCTGTATACGTCTATTTAACATCATTGTTCCAGCATTTTAAGGGAATTTAAATGTGTCAACACAAGTTTGTTAAATCGTTAAACTTATTTCTAACCTAAGTAAGAGTAACGTGCTTTGAACCTATGTGTAACTTAAAGCCAACTTATCTCCAACACATATTGACCTATGTAGAAGTATTTGACGTGTTCTGGACGCCCACAGCACCACTGAACGTGTTTCTAACTTGGTGTATTTGCTGAGCGCAGGTGTGAGTCACGGATGCAGCTATGATGCCACTGACGAAGCCCGAGAGGCGTTGGAACCTGCATCATCTCCATCACAGGGTGAGCGCGAGGGTGAAGATGGTTCCTCCATGTGTCCACGGCCATGGCGAGGAGACTTCTTATCAATGTTCTTTGAGTTTTTCTGCATGACGGTGATGTTGATAGTGCGAATAAGCTATGCCATGCATATGTTGTGAACGCCAGGAACACGCTAAGCATTCTTTGGTATAAGTTATCTAAATGTTCTGTATAAGTTACTAATATGTTATGTATACTTCCATAATCAGCCAGCGTTTTAGAGACATTTTGATGTATCGGCGTACGCTGGCTAAATCATCAAGCTGTGACAGGGGCTTCAGATCTGGACCAAAGGGGGAACTGATCAAGACTTCAGTTTTCTAAAGGTTGGAAAGCTGGAAACGGGATTTCCCATTCTGGATCAGATCCAGATGAAACCAGCTGATTGAGATTTTGACAAGATGTTTCTGAAATTTTCAAGACAGACTTTTTCAGATTTTCCAGACCGTGACCGTATTTCCACCAAAACTGTATCAGTCTGAGGAGGACAAATACCCGGCAGCAGGAAAAACTTCAGAGGGATGTCAAAAACTGACCCACAGAGCAGACAAACAAACCTGACCGACTGACATACTTTGATAATCCTAACAACCAGTAACCAGGCCTGTGGAAAACCCCGCCTCTTTTCTGACGATAGCCGGGGGCCCGGGCTCCAGCTCCAGGTGACCCTGAACTGGGTTGGGGGTTAAGATGATGGATGGAACGCAAAGACTCAGAAGATGACCTTCAGTCATCCAGTAGGATTCAAATGAACTGCTCTGAAGCTCTCCAGCACACAGATCTTTCCCTCAGTGTGGGAGACGTACCGTGCAAAAGTCTCGAGCCAGCCCTAATTTCTTCCTATTCTGACTTTCCTGTATCGTTTTAAAGAGGTCTTGATAGCTCTTTAGGCTCTGAAGCTCTTTCAGATTGTCTTTTAGGACTTCGGCTGCTTCTTACTTCTCAGTCCAGCCTTTGGACCGGAGACCTGGACAGAATAACAGCAAGATTCTAGCATGCTGACATACATGTAAGGCTGTGGTTCTGAAGCTTTTTATGGCATGTCCTGCTACACACCATTAGATCAATGAGCGCCAATAAAAACGGAGGCAGGATGAACTTCTCTTCACCCTCCTGTTACGTTTGTGTCTCAGGAACAGCAGTGAAGTTAATTTATCCAAAAGCGTCAGAAACCAAAAACATCCCTATAAACACTGTTTATATCTCATTATGAAGTCCATTATCAACCATTTCAATCGAATGTGTAAACCACTACACTACACCGTTGGGGAACGTGTCAAAGTTGATGGAATTATGAACCACATGTTGATCCGCCACACAATACCATCTGGAGTCCCCGTAGTGTAGTGGTTTACACATTCACCGTACAAGTGAAAAGTCCCTGGTTCGATTCCAGATGGGGACACAAGCCCCTTTCACCATGGAGGGTTGCATCAGGAAAGGCATCTAAAACCTCGGCCACATTACCAATGTGGATCAATCTGCTGCGGTGACCCCTCAGGGAGAATCCAAGGCAGCAGCTGAAGGTGTATTACACATTACCATCTGGAGAGGTTCTGACCGGCAACGGCTGCACAGGGATCCCAAACACGCTGGCCTCCCCAGAGCCCAGACCTCAACATTACTGAAGCAGTGTGGGATCATGCTGGCAGAGAACAGAACTAAAGGCAGCCAACCTCCAAAGAAGAGCTTTGGAATGTCCTTCAAGAAGCCTGGAGAACTATTCCTGAAGACGCCTTAAAGACAGAAAGCTTGGCTCAGAGAGTTCAGGTTGTGTTGGAGAATAAAGGAGCTCAGAACAAATACTGCCTCTAATCCATTTATGTTTGCAAGTTTTAATAAACAGTTGCACTGTTTCCTATTTTCCAGCAGTGTATGAAGAAATGAGGGCTGGGTCAAGACTTGCACAGTGCTGGACCTTAGACGTTGTAAGTCTTTGTTTGGACAACCCTGCGGACAGATTAACCCCCTAGAAAACCTGGTGGACTGCCTGCTTTGGTCTCGTGTTTCCTTCAGGAAGGAACTCAGGTTTGGTTTTATGTTAGAAAACTTTTTTGTTTAAGGAAATGAACTATGAACTGTTTCCTTTTCCTGAAAAGACATGCAGAGACATTGGAGACGTGGCTGCAGGTAAAGACCAGCATGAAGTTGACCAACAGACCTGTGATGAACATGTCGATGGCTGAAGGATCCTGAGCCGTCTGATCCTGGAAGACAGAGAGACGAGAGTTGATTAAAGCTCAAAATGGGATTTCAATTTCGGCAGCTTTTATTCTGAAAGGACAGGAAGTGTACAGACGGGGCAGGGGTAGAAGCTCTCGAACATCCTGCGCCCCTCGGCGGGCTCCAGCGCCATGTACTGGCTGAGGCCGGTGTGGAAGCAGAAGGTGAGCGGGAGGCAGCGCCTCATGCCTTTCCTCTGCTGGAAGCCTCCGGCCGCCGTCTCCACGTCCAGCAGCACCTCGGAGCGGTAGTGGTTGGACAGAGACATGCTGCCCATCAGCCTGAGGACGCACAGACAGGTGGGGTCAGACGGGTGAGGGGGCGTGGCTACAACCTGGGAGCCTGTCGGGCAGATACCGACCCCGGGATGACCAGCTTCTGCCCGTTGTGGATGCGGTAGGAGCAGCGGTAGTCGTCCGGGAGCCTGCAGCCGATCTGAGCCTCGATGTCGTTCAGCTCCATCTCTGTGGCGCCCTCTGCAGACCAAAACGAGGCACTGGCGTGAGCTTCAGGTGAACCAACATTACAGATAAAGCGTGGGATGCACGAGCGTCACCTTTGAGCGATGCGATCATGCGCGGACACCTCTGCTGCAGGAAGCCCTTCAGCTGATCCCAGGCCCTCTTCAGCACCGCGTAGTGCTGGATGTAGCGGCCCAGGTCTACGTAGTACTGCTTAAAGAGGCAGAACCAGGACAGGCCGCTCTGCAGCCGGTCCGCACTGAACACACAGAGGGTCAGAGGGTCAGAGGTCAGAGTGCGGCGAGGCTGTGGCGAGCGTGTGCGTGTGGGAGCACTCACTTTGTCAGCAGCCAGTGTTTACGGCACAGAGACCTCCACAGGAGGTTGTGTTTGCAGAGCTCGTTCAGACGCCGGCTGACGAAGCTGCAGCTGAGGAGGAGGCAACACCAGAGGGTTAGCAACACAAGGCAACAAACTGCCGCACTGTTACAGCTTCACGTGACCTGCAACCCCAGCACCTGACATCAGTTCAACCCACGAGGCCCACGGACGCAGCCTCACCGAGTCTCTGTCTCAACATGTGTTCAAAGTTTGGACTTCAAACCACAAACCCGTTTTTAAACGGTGCTGACAGGCCGAGTTATGATGAGCGCCAAGATTTTTCTGTGTGGTGCAGGAAGAAACAGGAAGGAGAGAAAAAAACACACCTCCTACTGGTGGAAAAAAGGCATCACACCAGCCAATCAAGACGTTTGGCATTTGGTTGCTAGGAAGAGGTGAGAGAGACGGCAGCAAAAGAGAGAGAGAAACAGCGAGTGCTGAGACATTGTGAAGCATCCCAGTGTGTCATGACGTGTCTCTGTGTCGTGTTGTGACATGTCCCCGTGTGTCGTGACATGTCCCAGTGTGTCGTGACGTGTCCCAGTGTGTCGTGTTGTGACATGTCCCCGTGTGTCGTGTTGTGACATGTCCCCGTGTGTCGTGACGTGTCCCCGTGTGTCGTGTTGTGACATGTCCCCATGTGTCGTGACGTGTCCCAGTGTGTCGTGACGTGTCCCAGTGTGTCGTGACGTGTCCCCGTGTGTCGTGACGTGTCCCAGTGTGTCGTGACGTGTCCCCATGTGTTGAGACGTGTCCCTGTGTGTCATGACATGTCCCTGTGTGTTTGTTTCTCCTGACTGTTTTGTAAATAGTATAAAACATAAAATATGTATAAAAACATTTCCTGCTTTTGAATATTAAAGTTCTTTGTGTTTGTTGTTTGAATTATTTAAATTTTCAAAATGTACACTTTATATTTTCATTCTGTTATAAAAATGGTTCCAAAAGCCACGTGTGGCACAAAAACAGCAGAAGCGAGGTGGAGGCAGCATGCTGAGGTCCAGCTGGAGGAACTCATGATCACTTCAAACACCAGACCTGTCAGCACCGCGAGCACCACTCAACCACAGAACGTCCCGCAACAGCCACAGTGATGACCTCACAACCTGCAGTGATGACCTCACAGCCTGACAGATGCGCAGTGATGACCTCACAGTCTGACAGATGTGCACAGTGATGACCTCGCAGGATGCAGTCATGACCTCAGTCTGACACGTGCACAGTGATGACCTCATAGCCTGACACGTGCACAGTCATGACCTCAGTCTGACACGTGCACAGTGATGACCTCACAGCCTGACACGTGCACAGTGATGACCTCACAGCCTGACACGTACACAGATTGGGCAGATGTTAGCTGAGGTGCTGACACATTTAAACAAACCAGCTGATTTTACATTTTTATATTTTCACCAGGTGATTTTTTCCAGCTGAATCTTAAAGGTTAAAGGTCACATTAAAGGTGGGAGAAATGTGGAAATGATTTATTTATTTTTATTAATATTTTATTACTTTTACTTCATGCAGTAACATCATCATTATTGTTGTTATTATTACTGCTGTGCCTCTGAATAACTAATGACGTCGCTGACACTCGGACATGCGCAGTGAGGGACGTAAACAGTTAGCAGGTGTTAGCATGTGGCTAAGTGTAAACAGGACGTTTGTTTGTTGTTGTTTGTGTTGTTTAAAGAGTCTGCGCTGCGCCGCTCTTTGATGAAAAGTCGCTCTTTAACGTTTGTCACTAAATGAGCAGAAGTCTGAAGCTGCGGCTCTTTTCAGCCGCGGAGCCTCCGCTGCTCGGTTCCCTGGTAAAACCTTCACCGTCCACCGGACGGACGCTCCTGTCCGCCGGACAGACGCTGCGGGATACTCACTGCACCAGGTCCCTGAAGTCCAGGTAGGACAGGACGTGCAGCAGCGGGTCTGAAGGCAGCAGGTCCATCCGTGCGTCCGAACAAGCTGCCATTGTTAGCGCAAGCTGCGCGACTTCTTCTACTGCCTTAAAGGCTCCGACACTGTACCGCCACCTGCGGACAAACGGTGTATCACAGCACCTGAAATTTTCAGAAAGAAACAAAAAGAAATGAGTGTAAACATATAAAAATAAATAAAACTACAAAATATAAAAAACAAAAAGAAATCAAATAAAACTGTAAAAATATATAAAAATAAAAAAAATCTAATAAAACGCTAAAAATGTAAAAGATTCAAGATTCAAGATAGCTTTATTGTCATTTCAACCACATACAGCTGACGCAGAACATAGTGAAATGAAATAGCGTTTCTCCAGGACCTGGTGCAACATATAAACATGTGACAGAGACATGTGAAAAACAGAGCTAGGACTAGGTTTTTTTTCCCCCACAGTTTAAAATTTAAGTTTAAAAGATTTTAAAAAATAAATAAATAAAGTGCAACGTGTGCAACATGTGCAATAGTTACAAACAA
>VUQH01081820.1:0-15366 GCA_015106775.1 Etroplus canarensis | reverse complement strand
GGGATCAGCTCTGCGCCCCTTCTTGTTTGCAATGGTGATGGACAGATTGACAGATGAGGTCAGGCAGGAGTCTCTGTGGACTATGATGTTTGCAGATGACATTGTGATCTGTAGTGAGAGTAGGGAGAAGGTGGAAGAGGGCCTGGAGAGGTGGAGGTATGCACTGGAGAGATGATCCGCTGTGGCGACCCCTAACAGAGCAGCCGAAAGAAGAAGATTCATTCGCTGGAGCCTATTCCAGCTGTCACAGGGCGAAAGGCAGGGCACACCCCAGACAGGTCACCAGTCTGTCACAGAGCCAACACACAGAGAGACAGAGACCCATTCACACTCACATTTACACCTATGATCAATTTAGAATCGCCAATTAACCTAACCCCTTTGCATGTCTTGGGACTGTGGGAGGAAGCCGGAGGACACGGAGAGAACCCACACAACCACAGGGAGCACATGCAAACGCCACACAGAGGGGCCCAAGCTGGCCAGCTGTTGGGACTTTCCATTTGCACACTGCAATTTCAAGGTGGCACGATAATAACATTTCCTCTACCATTTTAAAAATTCCATATGGAACAGAGGCTGAAAACCTGATTCTAAGAAGGGATCTTTAATTGCACACAATCCAACAAACACATCCAATGCAGAGAAAAAATACACACCCTACAACAATACATCAGCTCTGCAGAGCAGCCAGTGACAGAAATGAGAGCATATGTCCAATCTAGAGGAATCTGCCAGCGGACTGGGTGCCAGCTGTTTGGCTGTAGAATAATCTAGGTTAAGACGTTTAGTCCCATTTTCTGAGCTCGGCTCTGAAGAGACCCTTGACAGCTCTTTTCTTTTTTCTTTCTGTCAAAGTCATTTCGGCACCACATTTCCACTCACAAGTATTAGCGTTTAAGTTGAAGTCTTGGGATTACCATAAAGCAGTGGTTCTCAGACTTTTGTTTTGGTATGCTCCACTTCAGAAGCAGAAAAAAGTTTGTACCCCAAATCACACAAAAATGCACGTCCCACACTCCTGAATTTTACCTGTCATTAACAATAAAAAAGATCCACACTGAATTTTACTTAAAGGTGCATATTATGAGTACAATATAACTTCAGCAAATGTTTGCTTGTTTCTTGTTTCATATTAAAACCATATGTATTCTTTTTAGTTTATTTTTACCTGAAGTGCCTCTGCACCCCACCAGTGAGGTCCAGCCTACTGTTTAAGAACCACTGCCATAAAGGATGCAGGAGTTTAAAACCTACTGGTTTGTAATAGTCCTGGTTGCTGAAGGATTGTGAGTGTCACCATCAGAAATAAGCTTGATAAAACGTTTTTAATATGTTTACTACTTCCATTTGTATGGAATACAATACAGTTACCCAAATAAGTTGGGTAATAAATACAAAACATGAGAACATTCCTAAAGAGAGTTCAAATAAATTTCTCTTCTTACAACCTCAATTCCAAAAGGTTGGGACTCTGTATAAAATATGAATAAAATATGCAATGATTTGTAAATCTCAGAAATCAATATTTTATTCATCAAAGAACATAGAAAACATATTGAATGTTGAAAGTAAGACGTTTTACTATTTCATTAAACATACTAGCTCATCTTGAATTTCATGGCAACAACAGATCTCAAAAAAGTTGTGACAAGGGCAACAAAGGCCCTGAAAAGTGGTACTAAAAAATAACAGGTTAGGTTACTTAGCAACAGGCCAGTAATGTGATTCAATATAAATAGAGCATCTTAGCCTATGTTCACATTGCAGGCAAAAGTGACCCAAATATGATTTTTTTCCCATATGTGACCCATATCTGATGGGTTTTTTTTGACAGTCTGAACAGCACAAATGCGATTTTTTTAAAAATCAGATTCAGGCCACTTTCATCAGTGAGCCTAAATCGAATACATATCCAATATTTTTCAAAGCGAACTTAGTCTGAATGGTCGTGTCGCATTTCATCTGACTTTTACGTCACTGAAGTGAGACAGACGTCATAATTCTTCACCAGAGGAGGCAAGACAAGTTAAGAGCAAATATAAACAATGGACGAAACATGGATGGCAGACACCATTGATGGAGCTAATCAGTGGAAAGAAAGTGAAGTTTTACTCACATGCCAACATCTGTAGCATCCATATTTACTTCAATAACACAGCGTGTTGTTTGTGATATTACGTCTTCTTCTGTGCATGCATGTCACTTCAGGGCCGTACACTAGTCACACTGAAATCTGATGGCAGTTGCATTTAAATTATAACGTGAACGACCACGCAAAAAAATCAGATCACAGCAAAAAAATCGGAATTGAGCATTAAGACCTGCAGTGTGAAGAGAGGCAGAGTCTCTGAGAACAAAGATGGGAAAAGGTTCAGCAATCTGCAAGAAACTGCATCTACAAATTGCGGAGCAATGTCCGAATAATATTGCTCTACGTAAAATTCCACCACCTGCAGTACATAATATCATCAAAAGATTCAGACAATTTGCAGACATCTCTGCACAAGAGACACAGCCAAAAACAAATACTGGATGCTGGTGATCTTTGGACCCTCAGGCAACACTGCATTACAAACAGGCATGATTCTGTCATGGAAATCTCTGCATGGGCTGTGTTATTCCTCACAGCAAATGTTCTGTTTCCTTTAGTTTTAGGTCCACCAATGGGGTTCTGCTACAGGCATTTAAGTTGAGAGCATATCTATATGGCTTCAAAAGAAGGGTTGGAGCCAAACTAAGTAGCATTTAAAGGTAAGAGGGAAATCAGTTCCGAAATTATCTGGAATTCAGTGAAAAGAGACTAAAGCTGGGGTGATATCATGCCTCTTATTTGCATTGTTAAGGAGTTTAACAGGAATTAGTAATATAATTATAAACAGTACAAGGTTAATAAAAAGAAGATTTTACTATTGTATTAGAATCTCAGTAAAACTGAAGTCTGTGATAACTAAATAGCTTTACTAAAACATCACACCTGTATTTATGCAGAGGCACACTGTATATTTATGAATGCACAGAGAAAAACCAGTATACCTACTGTTCCTTACATCTTACAGTAGGTTTCAGGAGTGGTGAGAATAAGGGGTGGGGCAGTGACTGTATAGCCATAGGGCACTGTGGGAAGCTTTCCATGGCCATTTCCAGTGTGGTGTAAAGAGCAGCACCATCTGTGACTAGTTCTCTAATGAGCAGTTTAATAGGCTTGGAACCATGTGGCTGCGTCTATATGCCTCTACGTGTGTATATCTGTCACATACTCACACATGGGCAGATGTTAACACCAGCTTTGGCATGACCAACGTTAGTTTCTATTTCCATCTAATGTGCAAATTTCTCCTACTGTCACACACTTTTTTGTTTGTCTTTTGTTCTCTATGTTCCCACAATAGGGTTAAGACACTACCGCTCACATCACTTCAAAAAATGTTACACTGATTTAAACTAATTTGCTGTAGATTTATCCTAAACCTAACTATAGCTAATAATTAAATTACTAAACTGGAAATGATTTATGTAATAAATTATGTATGCACTAACATGTAATGATTTATACTTTGGAGAAATTGCTTTTTGTCCCCCAAAGGCAGGGAGGTCCCCGCAATGTTACTGTGTAATCAGTTCTATGTTCCCACAATAGGATTAAAAAAGTTCACGCACACATGTTCACACACACACAAACACAAGCAGATGTTGTCACCCCTTGGGGTGCAGGCATCATCAGCATGATACCCTGCTAATAGTTTTATAGGACCTAGGGTGCAGCTCCCACATCATAATGTTATGTGGGTTCTAATATCCTTTGATGTGGTGCAATTGAATCGTCCCGTGCTTATGATTACGAAGCTCTCAGGTTATTGTATGGTACACATTTATTGGTGTAATAATATATTATATTGGGAACTCATATTGTTCCATATGGACTATAAACCTAAAGTGCTTGTGTGTTGCTGATTTTTATTGAAATGTAAATATTGCTTGATGTTGCAGCACTGAAATCGAGACTGCCTGCACAGTGGACATGTTATGTTATTGCATGCGTTGCATAAAATTATTAGGAAAATGCTGAGTCCTATTTTCAAAATAACCTCTCTAAATACTTACATAGGCACTTTCTTTAACCAGCTCATCTTTTCAAATTTACTTAAATAATAAAGGAATTAAATAAGGTGCGTGCACATCCAGTCTTTCAAAGACAGTATTTTGATCCACAGATGCTTCATAAGTCATGTAAAAGAAAAAAATAAAGGTATATGTTTTGATCTCCAAAAGTTTCCTAGCACTTTTTAAGGCAGCCCTGCTCTCTTTTTACAGTGTTGCCTACTAATGACATTCAAGAACAGCAGAATATTAAGATATCCATGTATCTGACAGATCTCATACAGTCATAGTAATGACCTGCATTAGTTTGCTAAAAACTGGCTGTTTCCAGCATTCACCAGGCATTAATCAGATAAATTCTACTAGGTAGAGCTATAATTTATGTATGAGTAATAACAGGGAAGGGAAACAAGACTAGCAAATTGCAGCTCAAAGTGAATCCACGAGATATAAGTAAATGTCTGTGAAATAAAATGTCAAGAAAATACAGAAATACATAAATCTGTAAAATGTTGTTAACCAGCAGAACAAAAATGGGATCTCGGGAAAAGACATACATGGTGTATCTGAATTCAATAATACGCCAAGGTAAATATGTCTTTTAATATAATCCAGAATAATTGCTTTACATTTGTATTTTACATTTTTAAACATATGTACAATTAGGACATATTTTGTTCATGCAGAGTTGAACTCAAGCAAGATAACTGATGACATTTTTAGCCCAACCCCTTGCTGTTTGTTATTCATCATTTGAATATATTAACATACAACACCACTCTGTTGGGGTAGTGGATCTGCCTAATTGCTGCTTTCCTATTGTTTCTGTAATGAATTCTATTTATTTGCATCTACAAAGAAGCTCCGTGCTGTCACAAGGCACTGTGTAAAACCATTTAATGAACCTGTAGCGACAATTAGCGCAAGGTCGGTTATACTCTTCACTAAAGGCTCCTGTTAGTAGTATCAAATTGGTGTAATTAATTGTATGTTTTTTCTGGCCTCTGGTTTGGTGTTCCTTTTATTTGTGCTTCGCTGACTGTAACAATGAAGACAAAAGGGAAATGGAAAAGGAATTTGGGTAAATGCTCCAAGCAGAATTTATTTCATATTCAGCCTTTTTCTTTTTCCTCCAGCTTGTCCCTTGTTATACGGGACATGCAGTATTCTTTTTTTGCTTTTATTCCCATGCCCCACAAGGATTTCATTTCAATATCTTATTGTAATCTACATCTGCCTACTGAATCTCATAGATTATTAGCTGAGGTAACCCAGTCTCCCCATGTGGATCGGTCCTGTTTCATGTTATCATCTGCACTTCCTATTTTGTGGCTTCTTCTTCCTGTCTCTGTAACACTACACTACATAAGACAAAAGTATTGAGCCACACCTCTTAATCATTGAATTCAGGTGCTTCATTCAGTCCCATTGCCACAGGTGTATAAAATCAAGCACCTGGCCATGCAGCCTGCATTGAAAAACATTTGTAAAAGAATGGGTCTTCTCGAAGAGCTCGTTCAGTTTGAATGTGGGTAATGTGATAGGATGCCACCATTGCTTCCCTTCTAGATATTCCACAATCAAATGTAAGTGATATTATTGCAACATAAGCATTTAGGAACCATAGCAACTCAGCCACATCGTGGCAGACCAAATAAATTTACAGAGCATCATTGCTAAGTGCTGAGGAGCATTGTGTGTAAAAGTCACCAACATTCTCCTGGCTCAATAACTGCAGAGTTCCAAACCTTCTCTGGCATTAACATCAGCACAAAAACTGCACCAGGAGCTTCATGGCATGGAGTTCTGTGGCTGCACTTCTACATATTCCCTGCCTGACTGGTTTGTGCCAACTGTAAAGCTTGGTGAAGAAGGGATAGTATATGAGATTGTTTTCTGGGGTTGGCTTGGGTCCCTAAGTTCCAGTTCAGGGAAATCTTAATGCCTCAGCGAACCAATACATTCTGAACAAGTCTATGCTTCCAACATTGTGGAAAAAGTTTGGGGAAGGCCCTTTTCTGTTCCAGAATGATGAACCCCAGTGCACAAAGCAAGGTTCATACAGGCATAGTTGGATGAGTTTGGAGTAGAAGAACTTCCCTGGCCCACAAAGAGCCCTGACCTCAACTCCACTGAATGCCTTTGGAATGAATTAAAGTGAAGATTGTGAGCCAGGTCCTCTTATTCAACATCAGTGTCAGACCTCAAAATTGTCACACATACACTCTAAAATCTTGTAGAAAGCCTTCCCATATAGTGTATTTTAACTTGGCCCTTACAGACTGCACTCAGCAAAATATGCTACTTTGTTAAAGTATTTGCAACCCAGCTGGGGCTTATATGAACTCTATGTAAAACTTGCTGAGTGTAATGTGATGCTTTTTATCCCCAAATTGGTAGCTGATCCCACAGTCCCTGGCTTATGAACAAGCGAGGAGACAAAAAAGGCACCCTGCAAGGTGGCAAAGACAGATCAGTGAAAAAAGGGAAAGAAGGAAGAGGGGGGAGGGTTGGGTGTTTGAAGGTCTGCTAATGGTAAAGGTCCACAGGGAAACAGGGTTAATATGCTGTCGCTATTGTCAGAATAGATGTGTGTTTGCATGAGTGGGACATACTGGCAATGCCTCAATTCGTCTCTGGGGCCTTGTGTACATTATTTGCTCCCCCTTTGCACTTCACAGCAATATTTTAAACACACATGCACACACACGAGGGAAAAGGCATTATTGTAGTTGTCACATTGGGCAGATTAACAAAAGCAATCAGCACCATAACATTAAAGAAATCTGCTCAACTTGTTCCATCAAAGAGGTATGGATGGATGTGTGTGTGTGCGTGCACTGGAAAGTTGCATCAGTGTTGCTTGTTTCATCCATCCATGCGTTTCCATAGCTCAGACTACAAGATCTGTTTGCATCAGCATTTACCCGTCTTGCCTCAATGTGTCATAAAGATGGAGCAATGCAAGCACTGCGCAATGCACAGTGTAAACATATGTGGAAAGAAAAACAATGTGTCAGTAGACTGCAATCAGATATACAGAATAAGAAGGTGGCATAAACGGGTGATGAAATCTGCAGTTCACTCCCTGCAGCACATTTGACTTCTTTAATGCAAATGTAATCAAATGGGTGTGGAGAGAACTCATTTTCTGTCACCACCTGCACTCACACACACACCTACACACACACACACACACACACACACACACACACACGAAAAAGACAAGCCTGAATCTCAAGTAAGTTTAGCAACAAGGGGTCTTTTCCACTCCATACTCTCCTCAAGCTGTAAGCACATGTACTATGAGCTCTGTACAAGTTAGAAAAGCTGAAGTTAAACACAAGAACTAAGCATAAATGTCTAAAAGTAGTGGAAAATAAGATGAATGTTCAAAACTGCAGTTAACTGAACGTTAAAACTGTCACAGGCATGGAAGCACAGAGAGAATACAAGAGCTCAAGAGCTTTCTTAAATGTTTTTACTGCAACATGTTCACTCTCAAGACAGTCAAAATTTAGAGCCCGAGACATCAGCAGATCATCTGATTGCATTTATTAATCAGCTTAATTTAACCTCACACCAAGTTTATGATAATTCTAACCTTTTTAAATGTACACTGGTACACTGATGAAGGCAAGATAGTCAAATGGCTTTAGTGAATAAAGCATTGTGCCGGATAAGAGTTGTGTGATGTTTAATTTGCAGTGGACTTGCTCTATAACTGAGAAATGTTAGAACTTGATTAATTATAATTAGAGGCTACTGATCACAAAATGCATTCATTTTCAGGTGACAGTAAATATGCAAGTGCAGAAGGATTATGATGAAGAAAACTGTAGGAGACATAAAAAGGTAAATATTTTTGTTAAAATATTTAATTCACTGAAATAACGCAATTTAATGTAAAATGGTTTTTAAAAGATATAGAGTTATATCAGAAATCTTATGCAGAGTTTCTTTTGATTGTTGGATCGTATGATTGTTGGGGTTTTCTCTCTAATAGTGTAGAGTCTTCACCTTACAGTGTAAAGTGCCTTGACACAACTTTTGTTGTAAATTTGAGCTATATAAATAAAAACTAAACTGAATTGAACTGAAGTGATAAGTCCTGCACTCTGACTGACAGTGGAGACAAGAGTAGAGATTTTACATGCACTTATTCACATTACTGCAAGACTTTGGGCTGCATATACCATGCAGTCAAGTGTTCATGTCATTATCTAAGCAAACTCTGAGGTCCCAATTGCATGTGTTATGACAGAATCCAGAATCCAGTATATCAGCAGAGTGGATATAGGAAACATTTAGAGATATTTCCGATACTTACTATTTGTATCTATGATTGAAGATAAGCAGGGGTGCTAAGGTAGATGAGGAGGGAATAAGTAAGCTCACTAGGACACATACATAAGTTAGACTTGTTATCATGACAAACGCTGTATTGATCTGGTGTTGAGTGGATGGAGAACTGGTACTTTTGTGTGCAGCAGAATGGATTGAATGAAGACAGGCGTGATAGCCTGTGACTCAGCAGGAACAGGTATAGGGACACATTTCCAGCCCCTCCCACATGGTGAGTCTGCCACTCACACTCTCAGGACATAAAAGTACTCTCAGGAGTGATAGAGAGTGGGAGAAGCAAGGCACTGTGGGGCCATGACAGTTTTGATTTTCTAGTCCACTCAAAGGTAGGAGGGACAAATGAATTTTTGCACTCATTCAGTTTGCATTTGGGCATCCCAAACAGTCTTCTCGAGGGCAGCTGCTCAAACTCTGAGCTCAGGAATCATTCGTGATTTTCTGAGCTTTCCTGAATAGACATTTTTCATTTATAAGGACTGCAGATAATTTGGCTCAAATGACCTGATGGCCTTCACTGAAGTGATGGTGAGGTGTGCCAGCCTAGACTTGAGCTGAGCTGAAAGGTTACCACACTATATCTGAATTCCATAATGAATGACACTTTAAAAAATTGCACATATTGTTTGTATATGTATAAATTGCTTCAGGAAGGTGGACAAACATATGTGATGTCCCACTGAACTATTTAAATATATTTTTCACACTGCTTGAAAGCAAGAACAGCAACTTCCAGAGTTACAAAATATTTCTTGGAGGGAAACAGACAGAGATGGTGAGACAATTTTTGTAACATAATCTTGGTATATCATGAGTGACTCCCTGTGTATGTTCACAGCTCCCCTGGGACTAACTTTGATCAATGCCAATCACAAACAAATTAGCCTCGCTTTAATGCACTACCTCTCCTGACTAACCGCTGACTACACAAGTTATTTCTCCCAGTTGGCCGTGCACATCAGAGACATCCCACATGGAAATCGTTCAAAAGCCCCCCACTCCCCCTTAATATACAGCATATGTGTGCAAATGGTGAGACTGCACAAGATATGTCCAATCCTTCCATCTAAGGCACAGAACAAAAATGAAAAGCATACAAAATAAATAACCAGAAACATAAAAAAAAGTGATAGGAATATTTGTTAGGCGGCTATCCACAGAAAATATGTTACCGTACATTCCTGAACCCCTCAATGCCCATCTATATGAGGCTGTTCAACGTCTTACAGTAATACCAGATTACAAAAATAACAGCTGTCTGTGTGGAATGTGTTTAAACCGTTAAGAGCAGGGAGTTTACAGTAGCTTACGTCAGCATCGGAGAAGAGGCTAATTGCAGGGAGTTGTCAGTGCGCTATATGATTGTGTGTCTGTCTGTAAGTGCAAAAGAGCATGAGAGTTAATGCAGAGCCACTGGGCTTACTTTTGGCACACATCCATATGCAAAGCACTACGCAAATATATGCATGTTCTGCATACACTCTAACAGAAGTATTACCACATATATGTAAGTGAGTGCGGAAATATGAATACAAGATGCGTATACAAATACACAGCACCATAAACATGAAAGACAGTAAGTTACAAAACATGAACACTTACAGTAAAGGCAATGTACACGGGCAGTCTCCACAAAGCTCACATTCTTATCATGGTATTATGTGTTGATACATTCAGACATTCAATTTTTCATTCGTTTCAAGGCCTCCTGTGAAAACCACAACCAACATTTTCTTGACTTTTGTCTGCTTACATTTATGGGTGTGAAATTGAATCCATTGATTTAGGCTGACTGGGTTGTGTTTGTGCAGAGTCGGGCACCTACAATCTTCTGCCTTGTCGGCAGCAGCAGATTAACAGTGAACCCCAGACATCGATCAGTGGGTGGAAAGCAGAGAAGCAAAAGCAGGAAGGTGCACTTTTGTCTCTGTCATTTACAGCAGATGTGCTGCATGCGTACAGGCTGTAATCAGTAATTTTGGGGTGGAGTACACTATAACTGATTTGCATTTGGCCAAGTTCCCCTTCAAGCTCATCTTCTTGTGCACCTCGGCCAGTTTCAGTGTTGCTATTTTTAGTTTAATTCCTGTTCTGTTCCCTTGCATTTGTACCTCTGCAAAGCCTTCAACTCACTTCATTCATGGGAAGTAGACAAAGTCACAATGAGCAAAATTTGGCAAGTAGGGTGGGTGAAAAGTTAAGACTGTGCACATTGTCAATACACTGTGCGCCAGTACATGATGATATGATGATAAGCAGCACAGTTTAGACTATTTTCACTGAATGTTCTCTCTCAGAGACTGCAGGACAATGCAGTGGAGCTCTACACTGACAGTTTGACCCTGGGAGACATACTGTTGTGTTCTTTCAGAGTATCGTGGCAAGATCAAGATGTTTTTTTGTGTTGCAGTCACAGCCTCCTGAGAACAGGAGTTGGGACCAAAGTGGCACAGCTTCCACTATTACAGTCCAAACTTCAGTGGATTCACTATTTCACTTGTACTTGATTAAAGACAAACATAAGAGATGGCCTAAACAAGTTGCAAAAGCCAATTGCCAAAAAGTATTTTGTGATTTTTTTTTTTTTTTTGTTCAGCAACAGAGACAACATTGGATGGAAAAATTATATATCAGCTTACAAGTTACTGAATGTATGCTGATCAAAGTAATTTTTGTATATCAGGAAGGTTCTGCATTACTGTCTGGACTTTGCTGTAATGACTGATGGGATTAAGGAAACAAATGCAAACTAGTGAGACAAGATAAATATTCAAAGTCTCTAAAGTTGTCAAAAAAGGTTTGCTACATGGCAATTAGTCCAATCAGGGAAATTGTAAAAGGAAGCAGGAGATGGCAAAATTCAGGAAACTGAACAGGGTCAACAACACAGAACACCATGAACATGACAGACATTCTGGCAAGGCAAAACACACAGCTTAAATACACAGGTGAGGGTGTAGAAGCAAGAGAGCAGGGAGGAGGCACACCTGAAATGACAGACAAGGGTAAATAACAAATCAAAATACAGGAAAACTAATGGTTTTGGGGGGGTTGTGCAATGAGAGGAAAAACAGAGTATAATTTATGGAGTCTGCTGGAATCTCATATTCGCCTGTAGACTGTAATACACTCATACATCAGCTTTTTTTTAATTAAAGAAAATACATTAGCATCTTACAACACAAAGTATGTAAGCAGCAATAGATAACACATTTCAGAATTCTACTGAACATCAAAACATACAAACTTTAACTGTGCTGAAATTTAAGTATAGAATATAGACATCAGTGACTTTGACTTGTGTAATGCAATGGTTCTCTAACTGTTGAGCTGCTGAGCCCATGCAGTTGAGCCGCAAACAACCAGATGATAAATAGTAAGGAACTAAGGGGAATAGATATGGCTTTTTTTGTTGTTGTTGCTCCCGTTTTTTTAAGAAAAAAAATTAGCTGTTGATCCTATTTTACTACCAATATACATCTTTATTTAAGTAAATTTCAACACGGATCCCTTCTTTATTGCAGTTGACAAAATTTGGGGTGCGGGGCATGCACTTTTTTGGCTTCTAAATTGGGACGTGTCAAAAAAATGAGAACCACTGGTACAGAGTAACGAAATATGCAGTGTTTCCAGCATTTCCAAAAAAAAGTGGGACGTCATCAAAAGCCAAGTTGAAAGAAGACGAGCTCTAAACTGATAATAACACAGGCTCAAGAACTGAGCCTGGAGGAACTCCACAGATCTAAAGAATTTAACGTTGCATAAAGATCTTCTACTTCTATAAACCAAAAAAAAAAAATCCCACTGAAGCATTATTATCAAAAGTATTTCCTTAAGGCAGCAGTAATAGTCCCCACATCAGCCCTTTCATTCAATTTCAAATGTGCCAAAACAATGTACCTTATGGATGTAAGGAACAGAGCTGATTACTGCATTGCTATTGGATGTGTCTATATCGTGAACTTTAGTGGAATAAGAAGAGATAATTTTGAAGAAAATAGTAAGATTCATTAAAAATACATGAACACGGAAGTATTTTTGGCAGTTAGACTTTCATGACTCCTAACATCATGGCACAAAAGTTTTCCCCTCCCCCATATGAGTATAAATGCTGGTAGTCAGGCAGGGTAATCAGGAGACTGGCTAATGGGAGATTTTGGATGAATTTAAAGAAGAGGGACTAGGGGCTGATTGGTTTGGAGAGGGTGGTCAAGAGCAGTGACATTGAAATTTTGATTGAGGGGTTTGACAGAGCAAGAAAACAGAGCAGCCAGAATAGCCCATATCACAAGTCATAACGCTCAATTCTGATTTTTTTGCTGAGATCCACTTATTTTCAGACTCAGAATACTTTATTAATCCCCTGGGGGGAAATTCCTTGTGTTACAGGCACTCCGTTCAGCATACATAAATAACAAGAGAATAAACAGCGAGTGTAAAGCCACAACTATGAGTGAAAAAGAAATAAAGCTAGTGAGGAAATAGTAAATTAGTGATATAAAATTTTAAAAAAAACTAGATTTGAGACGAAAAAATGGAGCATCTGTTACCAGCTACACGCAGGTTGGCACATGTGCGCGTGTCATTTTGCATGGTTGTTCACATTATAATTTAAATGCCACTGCCATCAGACTCCAGAGTTAACAAGCTACAGCCCTGAAGTGAGAAGCATGAAGGAGACAAAGAAGAAGAAGATGTGACATCCCATGCAGCATGTTGTGTTTACGGAAGCATATGGATGCCACACATGTCAGCATGTGTGTAAAATCTCATGCTCTTTCCACTGACTAGCTCCATCAAAGGTGTCCTCTGGTGTCTCGCCTCCTCCGGTCTATAATTATGACGTCTGTCTCACTTCAATGACGTAAAAGTTGAATGAAAGGCGACATGATGGTTCAGACTGAGTTCACTTTAAAAAACATCGGACATGTATCCGATTTAGCACCACATATGAAAGTGGCCTGAATCTGATTTTAAAAAATGGATTTGTCATAAAAAATCAGATATAGGTCACATATGGGCAAAAAAGTCAGATTTGGACCACTTTTACCTGCAGTGTGAAGCCCAAGAGGAGAGAACATGAGAGAACAGATGTTCCTTTTTGGAATCTATGCGAAACCTTAGAATTGTTCAGAAAGTAGCTATCTGCTGTTCTTTATTTTCTGATCTTTTGCTGGCACATTTTTATTAAACAGTTCATACTGAGCCCAGCCCATAAGTTTTTCTGTCCAAGGTTAGGTACTTTTTTAAAAAAATCGGGCATAAAAGAGGCTCTATTGGGTCAGTTCCTGCAAGTGTAGCATGCGTAAAGGTGCATGCTGTTGTGAAAAAAGGCTTGAAAGTGCTTTGGTGGGACTTGGCCTCTATGTTCCTTGATGAAACCCTTACAGGAGGGAGATCAAAGGGTTACTGTTTTTTCATCCTCTTCATTACTGATGCTGTAAATGAGAGATGCAAACATCAAGCAGTGAGTGCTAAAATTCAGTCACACCCCTCGAATCTCCTTAAGATTCACTGACGGCACTGTTCACACATGCAAACACACTGAGCCACATTCTATAGCAAGTTGAATCTGGCATCTTTATTGCTCTTTATATGTCAAAAAAATGATAGTTGTTCTGCATTCCCATCTGTCATTCGATCATGTTATAAAATTCCAGAAATTGTGAGTGATCGAGAACAACACAAAGAAGAAGAAGAGGGAGAGGAAAACAGTTTCACAGAGAGAGCAAAACAATCAAGTAGGAAGGAAAGAAGGCAAAATGTGAGAAAACGAGAGGCGGATGATGAAAAGAAAAAGACTGGCAGGAAGGAAGTGGCATAAATGAGAGAGGGAGGATGAGAAAGAGAAGGAGAGAGACTGGCGTTTGTGTCTGGGCATTAAATGGTGAGAACTGAGCTTGCTCCTTGGCGACCAATCAGTCTTAGCGTGTCCGAAGAGGGGGTGGTTAACCGGTTCACACCAGGCTGACACAAACTCAGTGCCCTCACCCAGACGACGGACCACCCTGACTACTCATACACACACACACACACACACACACAACCACACTGGGATGGAAAGCTCTGGAGAAAAAGGTGGAAAGACACAATTGAAGTAATGGATTAAAAGTAAGGCACCCTTATTCAAGCTCACACACATTTCATGCAGGATCAAAACACAGATAAATTAAGCAATTTAAATTTCCACACTCATTCACGCACACACTTCACTACATATCGTATTCTTGGCCTGTTGTCTGCCCTTCCTCTCCCCTTTGACACAGTGAGTTTCAACCGGAAGCTCAGCTCCCTCTCTGGAGAAAGAGGAGCTTTTGTCTCCAGAACACAGAGGCCTCTTTCTCTAGGCTGTGTACTGTGTGTTTGTGCGGGAAAGTGTGTGTGCTGTAGGGTAACAAGTGCAGATAAAAGTTAAGAGTAATTGAGAAAGAAGAAAAGGGAGGAACGGAAGAGAAAAAAAAATAACAACCAGGATCTTTTTCAGACATTATTTGGAACCAATTTTAAGAGATGCTGTCAGCCTAAAACAAAATGCAAATAAGAGCTTCTGTTTTCTTGCCAGAGGTGAGATGACATCATCGTGTGTGAGCGCAATATAAAGTTGTACTTTAATTTTCACACCACTTTTTCACTTACTGAAGAAAAGAAGGCTTGTTGGCTGCGTCTAGACGCAAAAGCCGCTAACGTGGCGCCCGGCTGTCTCGCTTCTGTGGGACTGAACAAGCGGCATCTTTCTTTCTGACAGGTCACATAGGGGGAATAAAGGAGGATAGTTTTGTCGCAGTACTTCAGGGGTGAAGGTGAACTGCACGACGAGATGGGCTGGCTGACTTTTATGTTTAAGGATGATCATCAGTTTTCATTTTCACCCACTTTTAACTTTTCTAAAATGGATCTGTTTTG
>VUQH01081813.1:0-21270 GCA_015106775.1 Etroplus canarensis | reverse complement strand
TTCTACCAACTTTCATTCCTCTTCTCTCCAGTGCATACCTCCACCTCTCCAGGCTCTCTTCCACCTCCTCCCTACTCTCACTACAGATCACAATGTCATCTGCAAACATCATAGTCCACGGAGACTCCTGCCTGACCTCATCTGTCAATCTGTCCATCACCATTTCAAACAAGAAGGGGCTCAGAGCTGATCCCTGATGTAATCCCACCCCCACCTTGAACCCATCTGTCACTCCTACTGCACACCTCACCACTGTCTTACTGTCCTCATACATGTCCTGCACCACCTTTACATACTTCTCTGCCACTCCTGTTTTCTTTCCTCCGTCCAGAGGACACATCAAATACCTTCTTGGCTGTTTCCCTCACCACCTCAGCTGTACTTTACCAGTCATCTGGTAACTCATCACTGCCACCCAGAGCCTGTCTGAGCTCCTCCTGAATTCTTCACAATATTGTTCCTTTTTTAACTTTCACCATTTAATCATTGACTCTCCCTTCACTTGGCTAACAGCACCAGAGATGGTTGCTGTTAAGCCGAGCCACAATCAATCCGGTATCCTCATATTTTATTCGGCAAAAATTTTATAGCAGATGCCCTTCGCCATTTACCCAGGCTTAGACCACCACTAGGAGTTCACTTGCTTTTGGCCCCCCTTTAGCTGGGTTTAGCTAAACCAGAATATCAGTTATTACCTCAAGAGGCTGAGCGAACAGGCTAACATTATAAAGGGGTTCAATCGAACTGAAACTGATCTTTTCCTCACCCTGAGCAGGTAGATTTGGTGCCAAAACCTAAAAATATTTCCAGATGATTACGAACTCTAGTCTTCTAGTCAGAAGCTATGAGTGTTTGCCTTCTAACGTTAACCGTTTTGCTCTTTATACTAGAAACACTCCTATACTAAACTGTGTTTGTGTCCCTCTGCAGGCCATCCAAGACATCACACGAAACAGAGATATTGATCCCGAGGAAATCGTCTCACTCATATTTGAGAGGATCGATGTGAAAGGAGAAGGTAAAGGAGGAGGCAAAGCACAAACAAATACTGCCCAGCTCAGATAGTTAACTTGTGGTGTCCCATATCTGGCCAAAATTGAACACTCTGATTCTGCCCACTTACTGTAAGCCAGAGCTGACCAGAATCTGGGCCATAGGTAATTCCACATATCATATGGTTGGTTACCAGGGCCTGGGAGACACTTGGTAATTTTATGTATCCTGTGGAATGGTGGTACTTCCAGCCATTGTTCGTTAGATCTTGGCCAAAGGTTAACATCAGAAAGCCACGTCAGCCAACGATGAACCAAATAAACCTGAACTCTCCCAAATCTGGGCCACAGTCAGTTGCTAATTTGGCCAAGATCCAGGAGACCCCTGGCACTTTCATGTGAGCTACATACCCCATGGAGTGGGCAAACTTGGATGGTCCCCCTTTGTCTGCTACATCTGGGCCAAAAGTTAGCCATAGCAAAGTCACATATGAGCTAACTATTACCAAAATAAACCAGAGAGTGCCCAAATCTGGGCCAGAGTTAAAGATTCAGTCGACATCCAAAACTAGTACCTACTGTTGTGCAGCTGTGAGTCTGAACATTTACTGTAATTATGTAATTCTGACCCCGCAGGTGAGATGACCCTGGAGGAGTTCATTGAGGGAGCCAAAGACCATGAAGATATCATGGAGATGCTAAAAACCCTGATGGACCTGACACCGGTCTTAGTGATCATTATTGAAGGCCGGACAGGAAACAACTAATGAAAAAGTGTTAAAGCTTGCAATGGACATGATTGGCCATGTGAGAGCCAGCCTACATTTTGACAGGTTTAAGTGTTAAACTTTACGTAATGAAACCTGGGGTAATTTCCATGGGATGAAGGTCATGGTGGACAGAATCTGTGGGTTGCATCTGCCAATCATCTCTTGCAGTAGCCCCACTCATAGCTACTGACGTCAGTGGTTCCAGCTTTAGGAGCAGCAGTTCTATGGTGCTGTGCTGGTGCCACCCTGTTGGCGCCAGTCTTTTTCGTACATGGAACCAGCACCACATCAGTGGAAACAAAGTCTTAACATTCCACTATACCAGAGAGAACCTCATTTCATTCAAAGTTTTGCCAATTTTAAATGTTTATTCTTTAGACAACTGTTTTTGCTCTGCTCTTTTTGTTTAGCTGGAACACACACAGAAGCACTTTATTAAAAAATGTGTCTATATTCTTCAAAGTATTGCAATGACTGGTCTTCGGCACATGAATCAGAAAGTTTGAATGATACCCAATCCTGAATTGTATTTTTTGGACTGCAGTTATGCTGCTGTTTGCGTCACCTTGCAGTTAGAAAGTCTTGCTATGAAGGCGTCTCTAAAGAAATGTTATTTGGCTTTGCAACTGATGGAGCAGCCATGTAACATACCGATCCCTAGCTGTCATTAGCAGAGAGGCAGGATACATCATCGCCAGGTTGCCAGTCTGCTCCACTCGCTGGGGACAGGTGATGAGGTAGTTCCTCTGTCATTACAACTCTGTGGACAGGTTTTCCAGGGTTTCAGCTCTAGGTGCTTCAAACCTCAAGTTTAGTCTGGGAACTCTCACCCCAAAATAAGCCCCAGTGACCTCTTCTGAGGGTTGAAGTACAGTTGTAGAAGGGCTCATGGAGGCAGGTGCAGGGTCCCACCCAGCAACCACCAGTCCCGGCCACAAGAACCTTACCTAAAGCCTGGTATGATGGTTTCATCCTAGCAGCTGAAAGCGATTCCAATTACCATACCAGCGGTTCAATGTCTCCTCCCTAGCAGCTGACCTCTGTCCTCCAGGTTGGGTCCAGACCGGGATAGCATGCCCGCCTGAGGCTTTTTGCAACCTAAAAACTCTGTCTCTGACTGTGACAATTAAACAAGACTACTGAAGTTAAGCCCCTGTCACTCCCCGATGCCCCCGTATGAAAAATTTGGCAAATACGCTGGTGTATGTGGAATAAGTTATTGGTAACTTTTGTATAAGTTGAGCGCACACTGACGCGCGCTGGTATAGATGTAGTATGGCGAGGTCACAGAAAAATTTCAGCATACGCAAAATTTCCAACATATGCCAGCGTAGTAAGTCGTAGGTACTTTATGCATACGTTGACTCACGTTACTCATAGGTCAAAATACGTGGAGATAATGTCTAACCTACCCAAAACATATTAATATCTATACTTAATGTGTTTTTAACATATGTGTAACATATATCAAACATACCTCCAACAGATATTGACGTTTGTAGACGTATTTGACGTGTTCCAGTCGTACCGAACGTATTTCTAACACACAGCTACCGTATAATGGCGTATGTGTTGCATTTAAGGGAAGTGGTATAAATGGGCTTCAAGTTGAGAATGCCAGCAATACGCTAGCATTCATTGGAATTACATTCTTTATGTTAGCAATACATTATGAATCCACATATTTGATTTGGCAAAGATTTTATGCCGGATGCCCTTCTTGATGCAACCCTCCCCATTTACCCGGGCTTGGGACCACACTAGGAGTGCACTGGCTTGTGGGCCCCTGTGGCTGGGTTGTTCTTTTAAATCTGATGGGATAGGCTCCAGGCTGATAAAAACGTTGATTTACCATCAATGAACCACAGTTATAATTACTCCAATGTTTTGCAGTGTTTTCATACAGTTGGATACAGTTTACTGATCTGAACTGTGGTCACCCCTCGATGTTTGCTGCCTCTGTGTGCTGGGAGATGGTCTGACAGTGCGCCGCTGTTCCTCTGATGTTGTCAAAGGTTCAGCAGGCTTAGCCACAATTTACAAGCAACTTCTCAACCACACAGGTCTGGATCTTTAAAGACAGACCATACTACAGGTTTCAAACTCATCCTGCAGCAGTGACGCGTTCGTGGCACACCCTGCGGGTCAGTAAAGCCACTCCACATTTCTATCAGATTTGAGCGGCATATTCAGGGACCAAAAAATCCTCAGAAACCTGCTCCATCAGGTCCTCTGGCACCAGGCCCACCCAGGGAGCCACTCAGGTCGGAGCAGGTCAAACTAGGACAGGCTAGGGACGATGGCCTAACCTAAGTCCATTTAAAAAGGTCCTCTTCTTTTTCTTTAATTTTCATGCCAGTTTCTGTTTGTGCTTTTAATGGAACTCAGTTGGAGAATGCACCTAGAGGCCATCATTGGAACTGCACTGTAAACTATTTTCTATGCTGACTGAAAGATCCAGTGTGACTTTTACCCACTAACGTCTTGGAAAACGTATTTAGTGGCCCCATATGCAAATCCAGGTGTGTCACTAATGGAGGGTGTTTCACCCTCCATTCATGATACAATCATTAAGCTCTATGACCCAATACTTTTGGACATATAGTGTATACAATATGGAATGGAACCCATTCTACGTTGGTGAGAAAAGGATATCTCAGTCAATCTTCAATCTCATAGAACGTCCGCCGTGACGACAGGAATGGAACCCATAAACAACATACTCATGAAGAGGCAGTATGGGGTGAAAAAATAGCATTTTTGGCAGAATAACAACGTGTTGGCATTTTTGTTCGGTTGTGTCACAAATCAGTAAATTCTATAGGTCCTTCAGTGTGCCCTCTAGTGGAATCTTCCAGTAACACTCATGTATACGTCAACAGGGAGTGGTTAAAAACAAGCACATCTCTGGCTTTTAGTCTAGTTTTACGTGTGTAGATCAAATCTACTTCAATGCATTGATCATTTTAAATCTTTATTTTTACACAATGGCGTTTGTAGCCAGGCCCCGAGGAGCGAAGAGAGAGTTTGAAGTGGACTCTCAGACGTAAAGGTTACAGTGGAGAAAAGAACCGAAAGCTGCTCAGTGATAATAGTAGTAACATTACTTACTGTGCAATAGAGATTTTTACAGTGAAAATGTGTCCTGTAAAAAACACTGTACATTCTAACCACTCATGCTTTGTGCTGCCTTATCAATAAAGTGTTTTTCTCTCTCTGTTTCTCCTGAAAAAATTCTGAATGTTATAAAAAGTTTTGTATTTCGATGCAGTTTGCTGGAACACCATAACAATTCTGACCTGAGGGTGGCAGTGCCGTAGCAGTAACAGCTGTGGTTCAGAGCAGCTTTTTCTTTCATGCTGGAGAGTTTTGGTGCTGCAGCTCTGTAGATACAGACCTGAGGCTGATGACAAGGAGGAGGTTTTGCACCATTCATGAGTCACATGAACATTAAGATGACATTCAGAGTTGGATGAATCCGTCTTTCATGGATCATATTCTGTTCTGTGAACATTTGGAGTTGGAGGTGTGCCACAGGGCTCTGTTTGAGGACCTCTGCTTCTTTTCCTCTAACTGGCCCACTCTAAATCAGCAACCTCCGATTTGGAATTTAAAGTAAAGGTAAATTTATCAGATCTCCCAAATACGCTGCTTAGCCTGCTGCCACAATCCAGCTTTGGATAAGTGCAGTACTGTCTTGAACGAGCAACGAGCAACAGTCCTCCAGGCTTTCTGGAGGTCTTTCAAAGTCTTTCTTTGGACATTTTCAGTCCAGTCCTTATACTTGAACGTTTTCACAGGAACCTTTGTTTGTGAAGCCATTGAACTCTGATCTATGATTCATTAAAGCATAAAAATTCTCCTAACACAAGGGATGAACCAGCTGATCCATCTACTGTTCACTGAAGCCTCATCAGAAATGGTCTCAGTGGAAGGGTGGCTGTCAAGAAGACATTCTTAAGGAAGGGAAACAGGGAGAAAAGTCTGAGCTATGAAAAGTAGAAAAGAACTGGACTGAACATCAGTGGAAACTGATGGATCCAAAGGAGGTCAGGAGAGAGGTCCAACAGTGAGTGTCTGCAGCCATCTGTAAAACACGGTGGAGGATCTGTCACGGTTTAGGCTGCATTTCAGCCAGTGCTGTTGGAGATCTTGTTAAACTGATGGAATTATGAAGACAGAAAAGTAGCATCAGATTTTGATGCACCATGTAATACCATCTGGAAAGAGTGTGATTGGCAGCAGCTTCATGTTTCAGCATGACAATGATCCCAAACACACTGCCAATGCAGTAAAAGCCTACCTGGATAGAAAAACACACAATGGAACACTATCAGTCATGAATTGGCCTCCCCAGACCTCAACATTATTGAAGCAGTGTGGGATCATGTTGACAGAGAACAGAACAAAAGGAGGCAACATCCAAAGAAGATCTTTGGAATGTCCTTCAGGAAGCCTGGAGAACTATTCCTGAAGATGGCTTAAAGACATAACAGAAAGCTTGGCTAAGAGAGTTCAGGCTGTGATGAAGAATAAAGGAGCTCAGAACAAATATTGACTTTAAGCTGTTAGAATTGTACAAACTCTGTTTTTGCCTTATGTGCTGTATTCAATAAATTGCTGCACCTATTTTCCATTTTCCCAGCAACATAAAAAGAGATGAGGACTGGACCTTTTGAACAGTACTACTGGTGGCCAGCTCTAAGTAGCCAGAAGCAGGCAAAACGTTAGCCATCAGAAAGTCCCACATGAGTCATGAGCAAACGAAATAAATCAGAACAAATAATCTGGCCAACATCCCAGAGAGACCTGACACTTTTATCTGGTCCGCATGTCTTGTAGAATGGTGGCATTTGGACAGTCCACCTTTGCTTTCTAGATCAGGGTCAAAAGTCAGTCAACAATAAACTAAATAAACCAGAATTCACCCAAATCTGGGCCACGGTTGAATTTCAACCAGGCCAAGAGCGGGTAAAGAGAAACCTGCAATGGGAAACAACTTGGTTTGTAGGACAGTTAGTCAAAGTCAGACGGCATGAACAAACACCACCATACACGCAGCATGAATTCACCTCGTTTTATTTAGAAATACAGAAAAAGTTCTCTTGGTTTATTTTTGGTCCACGAAGTCTTTAAAAAACAACACGACTCTTCAGCTGCTGCCTGCTTTGTTTTTTCTGCTGCTTGCAGGTGAAATTAAAATCCAGATGTTTATCGCAGCTGGAAACGCCCACAGTGTGCTGGATTCTGGTCCACTGAGTCCAGGGCGAGGAAACAAAATCAGAAAGCACAAGTTCAGTTCCGTTTTGTTTCCATGCTTAAAACTAAGCTGAGTTGCATCAGAGAGGACCTTCCACACAGGTGCTGGAATCTATCCCAGGATGCATCAGTAAGAAGGACAGGTGGTGGTCATCTAACCCTCATCTAGGTGCTGTTTGGAGGGTTAGATGATCATCATGTCAGATCTGGCTGGAGTTCTTTTGGTTCTGACTGAAAAAACTGATATAATAATGAGCTCCCTCTTTGTAGACTTCCTGCTCCATAGGGGGTGCTCTTGAGCTGGTCCAGAATAAACAGGTGGTGTGGTTTGATTTCAGTTCAGATTTATGGAAACAATAACAAAATGTGGGCTTTTAAATTTTAGGCATGTAGCTCCATTCATTGACTAGCTCATTAGCACCCCCTGCTGCACCTCCTACAGAACTGCAGTCAATTTCTGTGCAATGAGATGATCAGGAACTGGAAGAGCTCCCTCACATCTGAATTTACTCAAACCTCCTCTACTTCCAGTGACGGCAGCTCCTCCCCGGCAGCAGTCAGTCAGTGTTGATGCCGTGCTCGGAGGCAGGCGGTGGCGGACCATGTGGGCATGTTGGGAATCTAACCCATGACGCCTCACAACTGTTTGAGTTTCTCCTGCTGCAGCATAGTGCCGTACAGGCGCAGGAAGGAATAGCAAACGCCCACTGCACAGTACACTGACGTCACCAGCAGGGGGAGGAAGGGCAGCTTCTGCTGCCATGGAGATAGAGGGAAGACCACCTCACAAGCAAACGCCACGGCAAACAAACCTAGCAGGTAGACGACCTCCAGAGGATGAAGCAGTGACCCTTGACCCCTGAGGAAAGAGTAATCCAGTTACTTTAAAACATGTCTATGGTTACTTTAGTCTAGAGTGGATAAAGTCTCTAATTTTTAAGTTGCTTTATCAGGTATAAAATTAGCACAGCTAAACCAGACGATGCGGTTTCTGGACAAAATGTGGTGGGATTGTTACGCCTCCTGGATTCCGTCTGTGGCCTGCTCAGGAAGTCAAAGGAAACAAGTGCATCAAAGGACAGATCAAAGCAGATTTGTCCTTAGATGCATTTTTTTCCATCATTTTCTTTATTAACACAAAAATCATAAAAAGTCCGACCAAAGTAACAGACATCTCCATTCTGTGCGTTAACTGTGTCTCTATGACAAATGCTGTGGAGGAGATAGGCGCTGAGGAATGATAATAATAATAATAATAATAATAATAATAATGATAATGATAACAGGTGCTCTGAAGTAAAGCTTTGAAATACGACTCTTTCTGCATCAGAAAACAAACTTTCAAGATGTTTTTAGGTGAGAATGTGGTGGTGTAAACTTCAAACGTCTGATCGATTTCTTAAGAAAGCCCCTGCTTACAAAAATGTGATGTCCCACTACTGTAACAGCTGCCTATCAGCTGAGCTGGCGGTCAAGTCAAAGGTCGATTACTTAAAACGATCTGCTCCGGTCACGCTGTTTTAAAAATCCCCAATGGCCTCTCAGATATAATCTGCTCATGTTCTAGAGAGGTCTGGAGTGGCATGAAGACCATCACTGGTTTGAGACCAGTGGCAGAGGAGTTGAAGGCAGTATGGACCGGGCAGTGATCGAAGTCTGTCCTTTAACAGATTTAACTCTGCACCTGATGCTCACACCTCCAACCTTCCTGTTGTTGGGCTGAAACCACCAGCCGCTCCCTCCCTTCCCCCACCTCCTCCTCCTGGTCTCGCAGCCTCCTCCCCCAACCCCCAGGCTAATGGCACTCTTCACTCCTTCCATCCTAACACCTCTACCCCTCCCCACCTGTCACCTTCACTGCTGACCAGATCCTGAGACAGCTTATGAGACTCCACTCAGGCAAGTTGCAGGCCCTGATGGTGTGAGCCCCAGGGTCCTCAAAGCTCGTGCCCCCCAGCTTTGTGGGATACTGCAACAAATTTAAGGTGAGCCTGAATCTGAAAGAGGGTCCCTGTGCCGAAGATGTCACGACCCAGTGACCCTAATGATTACAGACATCACAAATCATGAAGACCTGGGAGAGACTCACCCTGGACTAGCTCTGGCCCATGGTCAGCTCCCTGATGGACCCCCTCCAGTTCACCTACCAGCCCTGAGCTGGAGCTGGAATTAAGGAAGCCATCATCTACCTGCTCAGTCATGTCTACACTCACCTGGATTAGCAACTGAGCTCTGTGAGGGTCATGTTCTTTGACTCAACACCATCAGGCTCTGCTAGGTGAGAAGCTGACAGGTGGATGTCCCCTTTGTGTCCTGGATTATTGACTACCTGACTGACAGACCACAGTGTGCGTGTCAGACAGAGTGGTCAGGAACACTGGAGCTCCACAGGGGACGGTTCTCTCTCCTTTCTCTTCATCCTCTACACCACAGACTTTAACTGCTGCACAGAGACCTCCACCTCCACAAGTTTCTGATGACTCAGCAGTAGTGGGGTGTATCACAGAGGGTGATGAGGAAGAGGACATGGTTTTTACTCTTGCTCAGAGCGTAACTCCTCCCACACAGTTAACATACTGAACTGAATTATCAGGTGTACGTTTTACAGTTTTTGTGTTATTAAAGCGGACGGCCAGGTGCGGCTCAAAGCAGATCTGTCCTTTGATGTTTTCCTCTGATGCCCTCCACTTTATTAGGTACACTTCTTCAACTGAACTGTTAGGCCTGGATGGCGGTGCCAGTAGCAACAATCCCACCATACCCCGGTAGCAACTGCAGTGACTTTGCTGAGTCAACAAAGTGTGTTTACCTGTGGAGCTTCCTGAGAGCAGAGAAGGAGAAGATGGTGAAGATCAGCATCAGACCGACTTTGATGGGCAGCTCTGCAAAACACATCCAGGAAACTCCAACATGATCACCATCGCCATCTCAGTAATACTCCAACCTTTCATGGAGCCAATCAGAAGAGTAACATCTGTAAACTACAGCAGCTATCGATCTGTTTACCTGTGGGCGTGAAGAGCAGCGGGAACAGTGAGTAATGCCCTGTGGTGGTGAGAATCAGGAATATCCCAGCGTCCTCTCTGCTCTCGACCGCCAGGATGCTGCAGGAAAAGAAGCAGAAAGAGTCAAAGAAGCCCCGCAGAACATTCCACCAGCTGGCGACGTCATGTGACCACGCGGCGGCTCACCTGAGAGGAAGGATGGCGATGAGGATGGCCTTTTCGTGGACGTGCCAGCCGAACATGAAGGAGCCCAGAGCGCAGAGCAGCAGGCAGCGCAGGAAACCCCGAGCACCACGAGGGCGGAGCCAGATGGACGCCACCGCCGGCTTCGGAGAGGAGGAGAACGGAGAAGAAAGTGCTCAGCGTTTAACTTTTCACAATCCAACAGCAACTCCAGCTCCACTCACCAGGATGGACAGCAGAGTGCAGACGAGTGTGACGGACGGAGAGATGGACGGGAGGACCGAGTGCTGAAACTCCTGAACCAAACCGCCTGTCATGGAGGCCCGAGGAAGCTCCGCCTCCTCCAGCAGCTTCAGACGAACACCTGGACACAGAAACAGTGTGATCAAATCTCCGTTTGAGGTTCTGTTTTCCGTCAGAGCGACCGAGCAGGTGCAGGTTTGAACATCTAAGGACTCGGATGTTTCCGCCCTCAGCTACAGGCGCCAGAAATACTTGTCTTTTAAACCAATTAGACTTTATTCATGTACAGCACAATGCAAAAGTGTTGAAGACTAACCCTAAACCTAATCTCAACCCTAAACCTAACCCTAACCCAATCGTAAGACTCGTAACATTTTAAAGTGGTTTGATCAATAGTTCTCCAGGCTTTCTGAAGCTCCTTTAAAGTCTTTCTTGAAAGACACTGGCTACTTTTTCACTCACTTTCAGTCCAGTCCTTGTACCTGACCATTTTCACAGGAGGGGTTTTTTGTTGCGGTCTTTCCAGTTATGTTGCACCTGTTTCCCATTTTCCAAACATCATGTAAAAGAAATGAGGGCTGGCTCGAGACTTTTGCACAGTGCTGGACAGCATCAGTTTACTGTTGGCTTTAAGATGCTAGTGGCACCTCTCTGTGACAGTAAAATGGTTTGGAGCGGCTGAAAAGATGCTTTACATGACCCCTGCAGCTGTATGCAGAGGAGGCGGAGCCTCACCGAGCACCGCCAGGCTTTTGTCCAGCACGTTGTAGAGGGCCCAGATGTTCGGGGCCCAGTAGGCGTGACAGAGGCCTCGCTTAAAGGGGAAGAGCCGGGAGAGGAGCTGAGGGAGCTGTCCCTGAAAAACAAATCATCATCAGCTTTCACATGGCAATGATGGAGGGATGGTCAGGACGAACGCCAGTGACGGCTGTGACCTCTCACCATGGCGATGAATGGGCCAAAGGACAAAGCGCACACCGACGCCACAATGGTGCCCAGAGCCAGCAGACGCCGTGGGCTGAAACTTGTCCACCTGATGGAGCCATCTGAAAAAATAAAGCACAGTGATGGCTGCTAATCTACAGATGCAGTACCAACATAAACCAGCAGGGGGAGGTAGTCTGTGCGTGAGATATCAGTAAGCTGAAGATTCTGGAAACAAGAATCTCAAACTCTGAGAGCTTGAAACACTTGTTTTCAATTTTTACTGATTATTTATAAGCATGTCAGTTATTATTACTGCTATGCTAGTCGTCTTCTTGTTTTTACTTGCTGGTGCTAGTTTATTTTGAAAAGTGTGAACACTTTTTTTCTGCAAAGTATTTTAGGCTACGTTCACACATCAAGTCTTAATGTGGTGGTGGTAGCACTTCCTGCTGTGACACAGTGGTGTTCCGCTAGCTATATTTATTTATTTTTTACCAAGATCTGATTATTTTGCGTATTTGTTCACATTATAATTTAAATGTGACGCCATCAGTCCCCTGAAGAAAAAGACGTGAGGTCACACGCAGCACGCTGTGTTTACACAAGTAAATATGGATGCTACACATGTCAGCGTGAGTAAAACCTCACTTCCTTTCCACTGACTAGCTCCATCAGCGCTGTCGGCCATGCTTGTTTGGCCCATTGTTGACATTTAATCTCGCCGCATCTCACCTCCTCCGACGTGGAATTATGACGTCTGTCTCACTTCTGTGACGGAAAAGTGAAATGTGACATGACCGTCACACAACATTGGACACGTATCGATTTAGGACCGCATGTGAAAGTGGGCGGGGTCTGATTTGAGTAACTTTCGCCTGCAGCGTGAACGTAGCCTCAGACTGCGTGTGTGTGTGCGTGCGTCTGTGTGTGCGTCGTACCCTTGTTGTCCTGAGTGAAGCAGTAACTCCTCAGCAGGTAGACGCCGTAGGCCGGAGCCACGTACAGGTAGATGTGCTTCAGGTTGAGCAGGATGGCGAACAGCAGTGCCCCCTGCAGGTGCTGAGACTGATGCACACAGACAAACACAGAAAGTGAAGCAGGCTTTAAACACTAACGTGAACCTATTATCCGTTTCATGAGTTCCTGTCATGTTTATTGGCTGTGGCTCGGGAGGTAGAGCAGGTCGTCTTCCAACAGGAAGGTCGGCGGTTTGATCCCTGGCTTCTCTACATGCTGAGGCGTCCATTTACCATCAAGTTTCAAATGATAATAATCCCTGTGAGCCAAACGCTCAGGAAGCTCTGCGATAAATCCTCTTAGCTCTGTATGATGTCATAGAGAGTGGATGTGCCTAATATGGTCGCGGCGTGTCTGTGAAGCGTGACTGCACGCGTGCAGCCGTTCGTACCTGCAGGTGTTTGGCCACCGACAGCAGCAGGAACCCGAACAGGAAGCCGTTATACTGGAAGTGAATATCTGAGGGAAGGTGTGAGGGAAAAACCATCCTACTGTCCAAAACATTAGGAACACTTTCATGCAGCGCAGCACTGGCTGTCGTGTACACAGGACGCAGGTTTAGACAGGTTGTAGGACAGAGAGAGACACTGTAAGACAGCAGTAGGATTTAAGAATTCATTTAAACATTAAAATAATTTTATGTCATCAGTCGCTGCCGGTCGCCGAGCCGCTGTCAGCTGAAGGATACGGTCGACGACGAGGAGGCCGAAGTTCCACAGCAGCAGGACGGCCAGGACGAAGGACGGCCGGGTCAACGTGTCTCGAGAGCCCTTCGGTTCCCGAATGCACCCGCAGCACCTGCAGCAGAAGGACAGAGCCAATCAGGACGTGGGAAACACCTGCCGCAGGCCGAGTCTCACAAACATGTCCACCGGGTTCGACCGTCCTCAGGTGGACCGTGTGTGAGACGCTTCCGTCAGTTTAAAACACCGAGCAAACACGAAGCGTTCATTGTGTCTCAGATCAACAGCAAGAGGACGGGGGCGGGGACGGGGGCGGGGACTCACTCTCTGGCGGCGTAGATAAAAACCACGTCAGTGACGACCACAGACAGCCGCTGGAACAGCACCGTGGACGGGCTGGCATAGTTCAGGTTCTCCACCTGCAGCATGTGCCTGTCAAACAGCCACGCCACCTGAGACAGACCCCACTCAAACCAGGCGAACAGAGGCGGGTAGTCCACAGTCCACTCCGACCTGTCCTACAGAGACCAGGGACACAGCAGGACTCAGAGACAACACACAGAGAGAGAGGACACACAGAGGACAGCTCACACAGAGAGACAACACACACAGAGGACAACAGAGTGTTTGACAGCAGGTGTGTCCAGGTGTCCACAGGTGTCTCACCTCATAGTACCACCTGGAGACGGGCAGGCTGTGTGTGATGGCCAACCAGTTCCTGTGAACCTCGAAGTCTGTGGACCGACTGAAGACGAAGACAAAGTCACATTTTTATTTTCACAAACTCTTTCATATATATATATATATATATATATTTGAATTTTTCACACATTTATTTCTTGTAAATTTATTTATTTATTTCTCATAACTTGGTGAATTTTTTTCTTGTAAATTTCAAAATTCTTATTATTTTTTATCAAGAATTGTGACAGTTGTATTTTTTCTTTCATTTCTAATCTTTTTCTTATAAACTTGTGATTTTCTTGTAAATTTGTGAATTTTTTTCTTTTATATTTTAATTTTTTCACATACATTTGCATTTTTTCCCAGTACGTTTGTGAATTTTTTTCTCTGAAATGTTTATTTATTCTCTCGTAATTTTAATTTTTTTTCCTGATAAAATTCTGAGTTTTTCTGTTCATTTTCCATCTTTACTGATACAGACCTTATTCTTACTGTCACTTTAAATTTTTGGCCTATCAGTGACTGAACAAACAGAAAATAAGTGTTTTTTATAGAACACAAATTCACAAACAAAAGTCTCCTCAAGCTGCTTCACACTGTAATGTAAAGATCCTACAGTGTTACAGAGAAAACCAACAGTCAGACCATCCTCTATGAGCAGCACTTGGTGACTGTGGGAAAGAAGAACTCCCTTTTAACAGGAAGAGAACTCCAACAGAACCACGCTGGTTCCACAGGAGAGGGGCCTGATAGCTGAAGGCTCTGCCTCCCATTCTACTTTATAAACTTTAGGAACAAAGTAGGTCTGCACTCTGAGAGAGAAGTGCTCTGATGGGAAAATATGGTACAATGAGGTCTTTAAGAGAGGCGGGGCCTGATGGTTCAAGACTTTGTAAATGATGAAACACTTTGAGGTTCTGACTTTCCATCGATGAGAAAAAAATGACGCTGACTCTGTTCTGCCTGCAGGATAATCCTGAACCTTTAGAACAGGCAGGTTTGTTTCATGTCTGGACTCCATAAAGGGTCCAGAAACGTGTTGCAGTGAGAATGAGATCTGAACGGTTTCTGATGCTCCTCCCAACTCTGAACCAACAGCAGGACCTGGAGACTCACAACAACAGAGTCTGACCCAGAACCTGAACCACAACCAGACTCTAAACCAGAACCTGAATCTGAAACAGACCCAGAGTCTGGATCTGACCCAGAGTCTGAACCAACAGCAGGACCTGGAGACTCACAACAACAGAGTCTGACCCAGAACCTGAACCACAACCAGACTCTAAACCAGAACCTGAATCTGGATCTGGACCTGAACGTGGACCCTCCCTGACAGTTAAAGCCGGTTTTGGTTTTGGTGAGGATGAGGAGGAGTTCAGACTCACTAGGCTTTGATGAAGAGGAGCTTCATGAAGGAAACACCGAGAGCCAGGAGCAGGAAGCCGCTGCTGTCCGCCATCATGTCTGCATGTCAACAAAAAAACTTTATTGAAACACCGAGCCGGACAATCCCAGCTGGAGCTTTTTGTTTGTTTGTTTGTTCGTTTGTTTTTGTTTATTTGTTTCCTGGGTAAACACATTCTGTCCTCAGTTTGTTTTTTATTTTTTACATTCAAAAAAAAATTTTTTTAAAGCGACTTAATCATTCAGATGCTTTCATGGTCGGTAGATAAAATCGGACTTTTGATCTTCATTTTTGATGGACTTAAACTTACATTAAATCTTACGTGTGACTTTCTCATGATCCTTTTTTATTTTAAAATAAGATTTTCTTATACATTTTTGAACTTTCTTCTAAAAAATGATTTTTTTCAGGTGATTCTTTAAAACTGTGGTTTAAAATTTATTTAAAAAATAATATTATTTAGTGATTTGATTCAAAAACATTTTTAAATGATTTCTCTTGAAAAATCTGTGTTTTTTTTAAACATATCTCTTTATTTTCTTGTAAATTTGTGGTTTTTTTTCTCTTGAGTTTTATGATGAAAAATGAAACCTGTAAATATGACGGCGTGGTTTGTAATGATTCTGACATATTTATCATCCGTCTGCTGTCATTTTTAAATAAATAAATAACATTTTATAAGTTTAACAGGTGGATTTTATTCATATTTTTGCCTCCGCCGTTAAAGATGCTGATTAATCTGTGACCCACCCTTTCGAGTCCCGGTGGACTGGAGGCCACCCCCCCTGCTGACGTGCTCTTGAGCAGTGCACTGAACCCATTGGTCTGTGGTGTTTACTGTTTCCTGCAGTGAAGAAAATCAAACGTCCTGTTGATGCTGAACTAACAGCCTCAGGTAGACTTCATGCATCTGAGTTTGATTAGTTTGGTCCAAACAGTTTGTGACGAACTGAGAGACACGCAGGAACTGTCCCAGTGTCCTCCTGCTTTCTACCAGCGGGGGGCGCTGCCTCACTCACTCACCGCTGCCTGCGTGAAAAGTCCGAGGGTCCGTGAATGCAGCGTGAGGACGGCGCTTGCTCGGTGTGACGTTTCCGGTCTGCGTGTGTGTAAACACTCGGAGTGTGTGAAGTTTTTATAAAGTTTATACAAACTGTGAGCTCCCGGTATGCACGCGCTGCTGCTGCTGAGGCGCTGCTTCCGGCGGCCGGTGGGCACGTGGAGAGGTGAGACTGAGGCTGCGCGCGCACGCACACACAGAAAACAGGAAAAGTTGTGGTTCAGGTTCTGGTTCAGGTTCTGGTTCAGGTTCTGGACTCATTCAGTAACCCACTGATGACAGTAACAAGCCCAGAGGGGCAGCCAATCAGCTTCCAGCATCGTCAGTTTTACAGTTTGAACCCTTGGTTGCCTTTGCTTCCAGTCAGCTGCAGTTCCTCTAATGTCCACCAGAGGCGGTCTCATCAGTGGGTCAGTCCCTGTAGAGTCTCCTGTTAAAACTTCCCAGCAGAAACCAGAACCGCCCAGATTCTGGAGAATCGCGGCGCTGCTGCCGGACTTGGTCTGCCGGTTGGATCAAGACATCAAAGGACAGCTCTGCTGTGATCTGTCCTTTGATGTCCTTTTTTATGGCATTTTCTTAAACCCTTGTAGTCGATGGACGTGCCAGCAAGTCCGCATCATGTGACCGAACTCTTGCTTTTTTCGGTCACATGATGCGGACTCGCTGTCGACTCCAGAGGGTTAAATAACTTAAAAACCATAAAATGTACGCTGCTCAAGAGTAATGGCCGCCATCAAACCGCCGAGCCGGTCAATTGGTAGTAATAAAATTTAGCAACAGTCACACTAACAAACATGTTTGCAGCCTGCTACAGAAACCACACCGGGGTCCGCCTGTTAGAAACCCTCCGTCAGAGTGATGAACTTCTCTTCTGTCTGTGTGTGCTGAAGGTTTCCATGGGGGGGCGCGGCTGACGACCTACGACATGAGGAAAGTGGAGCTGATGCCTCTGGAGCAGAGGAAGCTCACCTTCGACTCCCACGCCATGGTGAAGGAGCTGGAGAGCAGCGGTGAGAAAAGCAGTCAGTCATCCGTGTCTCTGAGCCGAACTCGTCTCAGCGAACGTTCATCGCCGATTAGCCATCGCCTGGTCGTGTTTATGTTGATGTGTAGCCATGATTCCACGGTGAAAGTTGGACCGACGTCGTGGAGGTTCTCTAAGGGCGTAGTGTTTAAATGTTGCCTCGATGTTGTTCGAAAGTTTGTGTTCAAGAATTGTTTTTGACTTTCATTTATCGATTTGAGGCCAGATAACGTAAACATTCAATAGAAAGGTGCGACTCGAAGTCACGACGTTTATCTCCGCCGCCGGTCTCTGAACCTACTGAGATATTTCATTAATCGCTTTTAACTGCAACATCATCAGACTTACAACGCTGTCATCAACTAGGATTCTTAGGCTACGTCCACACTGTGGGCGAAGTCAGACTCCGCCCACTTCCATATGTGGTCCTAAATCGATACGCATCCGATTCTTTTCAAAGCGACCTCAGTCTGAACGGTCCTGTCGCATTTCGTCCGACTTTTCCAACATTGAAGTGAGACAGACGTCATAATTCTGCGTCAGAGGAGGCGAGACGCGGCGAATGTCCACACTGGACCAAACAAGCATGTCAGACGGCGGTGATGGAGCTAGTCAGTGGAAAGAAAGTGAAGTTTTACTCACGCTGACATGTGTAGCATCCATGTTTGCTTCTGTAAACACAGCGTGCTGCGTGTGACCTCACGTCTTCTTCTTCAGGGGACTGATGGCGTCACATTTAAATTATAATGTGAACAACCACGCAGAATAATCAGATCTTGGTAAAAAATCAGAATTGCGCGTTAATTCAAATAAATTCAGTTCAGTTTTGTTTATTGCTGATTCAAAACAAGTTGCCTCAGGGCACATCACACAGTAAGGTAAAAAACTTACAGTATCAGAGAGGAAAACCCCAACAATCAGACCATCCTCTATGAGCAGCACTTGGTGACTGTGGGAAGGAAGAACTCCCTTTTAACAGGAAGTGACCTCCGGCAGAACCAGGCTCAGGGAGGGGCAGCCATCTGCCTCAACAGAATAATCAGATCACAGCAAAAAGATCAGAATTGAGCGTTAAGACCTGCGGTGTGAACGTCGCCTAACAGTCCATCATGGATGGATGGACGGATGGACAGATGATTGGATGGATGGATGGAGCTCCTTAATACAGTTTTCTCAGGTTTAACTACTCTGAGTTGAATAAAAAGCTCCTTTGTTTCTTCTTCCTCTTTGGTGTTTTCTCTGCAGGTTTGGAGAAGCACCAGGCGGAGCTAATCGTTTCCGCTCTGGTCACTCTGACCACAGCCAACATGGACATTGTTTACAAAGACATGGTGACCAAATCCCATCAGGTAGGACCACCAGGCAGGAGTCAGAAATCACCAGCAACTCTGGGCCTGCAAAGCGAGAGAAAAGCTTTATTTATTCTTCTCTTCAGGAAATAGCAGTGCAGCAGATCATGGCTCACCTGGACTCCATCAGGAAGGACATGGTGATCCTGGAGAAGAGCGAGTTCGCCAACCTGAGATCGGAGAACACAGTACCACCACGCTTATTTTATTTCTTTATTGTCTGTCATGTTGCAGCGTTGCATGGTGATGTTAAACATCTCCAGAGTTTCAAGCAGTGGGAGGTCCTTCCCCCATTAGATATGCTGTAATTAGTGTACAAAAGAAATCAGTAGCTTCTGAGGGGGTCAGGTGGCAACTTTTTCAGATTTGGTTGATCTTGTATGGAACAACTGGAAGCCATATTTTATACACTGCATTTCTTACAGAGGGATCTAAAGCTTTTGATTGCTTGACTCCTAATGTTTTACTCCTGGTTAGGACTGAATAGGACTGCTTTTAAATGGTTCCAATGAACTGCTCTGTGTGTTCGTGTAGGCGTCCCACAGGGCTCTATTCTTGGTCCTCTTTTGGTTATTTTACATATAAAGCTTTACAATACTGTGCAAAAGTCTTGATCAGCCCTCGTGTTGGCTGCCTTTTGTTCTGTTCTCTGTCAACATGGTCCCACACTGCGTCAGTCATAGAGTAGAATAGAATAGAATAGCTTTTATTGTCACTGCAAGACAAGTGTAAAATGCAGCATAACTTAGGATTTACTTTGTGTCTGATATAAAGATTGTGACAGAACCACAGGAAAACAAAGTGTTAAAAGAGTCGCTGGTAATAAAACCTAGAATACAGATATAGCATATGCACTTAGCAGCATGAAGAATAGATATAAATATGGGTGTGAATATAAACATGTACATAGCAGCGTTGTTATGGTGTGAAGTATAACACAGTGTAACATACTGAGTCAGGCTGTTGTTTGGCCTGGTTTAGAGCAGCCTCCGTCTGGTTGTGTTTGTAACGTCTGTCTCATGGCAGCAGTTCAAACTGGTGATGGACAGATGTGTGCGATTCATGCAGATGTTAGCTGTTTTCCTGAGGCACCTGGTGGTGTAGGTTTGAGTCCCAATGAGCCACTGTGCGCTGGACACAACGCGCTGGAGTGCCTTCCTGTGTGCAGATGCAGTATGTTAATATACTCTCCATGGAGCAGGAATGGAACCAGCATCTCCTGTGGAAGTCCAGCCTTTTTCAGTGTCCTCAGGAAAAAACATCCGCTGATGTGTCTTTTTCACCTGCGCAGAGGTGTGTGTTGCCCATGTGAGGTCCTCACAGATGTGTACTCCTAGGAACCTGGTGCTGGACACTTGGACCTTGTTGGTGTTAAAATCTTATTTTCTGTCTGTCAAACTGTGTTATCTTTGGTATTTTTCATAGATTCAACTAAAGAAATGGGAACAAATGATGTGTTTCAGTAAGAAAGAGCCTAAAGATCCAGTTTAAAATTGTTTTTTTGCTAAGTTGTCCGTTATGTGTCGACACAACACTGGTTCACCCCTTGTGTTAGGAGCCTTTTGAATGAGTCATAGGTCAGCGTTAAGTTCCTGTGAAAATGTTCAGGTACAAGGACTGGACTGAAAATGTCCAAAGAGACACTTTGAAAGATCTTCAGGAAGCTTGGAGAACTGTTGCTCAGACCACTTTAAAACATTACAAGAAAGGAGGGCTGGACCAAGACGTTTGCACAGTGTTGTATGTCAGTCACTGCAGATAAATGTACTTTTCTACGGTGATGATACTCTGTTATACTCCTCTCTTATTCTGGTTGTTATAAAGCTATAATCTCATCTCTTATCAAACACAAGCTTGTTTAGACTTTGACTAAACAAAACATCTGCAGTTCTTAACTTTGTAAAAGTCGTCTTGTTCCTGCAGAAAATGAAGCGAGAGCTGGAGCAGCTCCGAACCAGGATGAAGGTGAGGAAGCGATGTTCTGATCGGGTCACTTTCCTCACATTTTAGTTTGAGAATGCTGGACAGTGTGCCCACCAGCAACACGACACCAGGCCTGGGTGTTCAGAAAGGTTTTAATCTGTGGGTTCGCTGCTGTTTTTTCTGCAGGAGGAGAGTGAGAAAATCCTGGCAGAAACCAAACTGGATATCAACCTGGAGAGAAGCAGGATCTCTGACATGGTGAGGGGTTCTCATGTGGTTGTAACGGCTACAGTGGAGGTTTCCAGTTAGGACCAGACGAGGAGGTGTTTTTGGCCATGAAGCTAATCTTCAATGGACAACCAGCTCCTCAGCGTATGTCTCGCTAAGCGCTAACGGCAGGAAGACATACAGACATACAATCAGACTAAACTGCTCCTGTTTCAGGTCAGTCAGGTTTGCCAAAATTATTTCTATTTGCTAAATGCTGCAATAATGACAGAGAGAATATTTTAGAGAGATTTTTATTACTTTCTTTGAAGTCAGAAGTTTCCATACATGTCTTTAGTATTTGGTAGCATTTCCTTTGGGTTTCCTTCCACAAGCTTCTCACAATAGTTTGCTGGAATTCTGGTCCATTGCTCCTGACAGAACTGGTGTAGCTGAGTCAGGTTTGTAGGCCGCCTTGCTCGCACACGCCTTTTCAATTCTGCCCACAAATTTTCTCTGGGGTTGAGATCAGGGCT
>VUQH01081812.1:28511-48179 GCA_015106775.1 Etroplus canarensis | reverse complement strand
CAGTGCATATCAGAGACAGACAGTCACATTATGGAATTTAACAGAGTGGAAGAGACAAATAAGTACTTCACTCTGTTTGTTCTGCATATAGGCAGAGAGTGCCTCCTTGCAGAGCCTCTGCCCTCATACAGAAGAACAATATCACTCAATCCCACGCCAGCAAATTTGCCACAAAGCTTTAAAATACCCTCCGGCCTCTTTTTATTTCTCAGGGTAAGTGACCCAAACCAGCAGGTAAAAGAATACACTAAAACAAAACTAAAGCATTTCAGAAAAAGAAGCATCAGCATTAAAACACCCAAGTTTACGCTAAAAATATATTTCGCACGTGGGCTTTGGCACATATGGCGTCTGTGTTGGCATCGAATCAGAGTTTATCATGAATTGGTGTGGTACAACACTGCACCACCTCGACAGACTGACCATAGCTACAAGCAGGGGGAGCAGCTGAGGGCCTCCTGTGACAGTCGATGCTCATACTGAGAGTTTTAGTGAAAAGCTTCCGAATGAAAGTTTAACACTCAGAACGGAGTTTTTACGAAACAATGAGGGAACAGGCCTCAGCTACCTGTCAGTTAACTGTCCCGTTACTTTTGAGCCTCTGCAAATGGGGGACTGTATATAAAAATCCTGACCAGGCCATGCAGTCCTTTTGTTAAACAACTTGAAGGCGGCACTTCGATCACATTTTGACTGCTTCATTTAAAATCTCATGTGGTGGCACGTGGAGGCAACATTTCCCAAAGAAAGTCTCATTGTCCCAAAACTTATGGACCTAACTGCAGCAGAGATTTAGTGATCATCCTTTGTTTCCCAGTTATTCTCTCTGTTTGCTTGTTTCCCCTGCTTTATGATACCCCAAACTTAATAAAATTGTTCTTATGAGACTAGATTAGATAATGTGAAGACATCACTTTGTGTTCTGGAAAACTGCAACATATATTCATTCCAAATCAATTCAGTTTAATCTATTTAGTGCCAGTTCACAACAAAATTCCCCTGAAGGCGCTTCACACTGTAAGGAAAAGACCCTGCAGTATTAGAGAGAAAATCCGACAATCAGATGAGCCAATATGAGCTAGCACTTGGCAACTGTGGGAAGGAAGAACTCCCTTTTAACAGGAAGAGACCTCCGGCACAACCAGGCTCGGGAAAGGGGCAACCATCTGTCTCGACCGTTTGGGGGTAAGAGGACAGAGAAGAGAGAAAGGAGAGCAAAAACAAACACAAACTGCTTTTTTCCACCCAGTTTCTTCCCTAATTCCCGCGTCCTCATGCATCTCCCCAATCTCACCAGGTGCCCACTCTGTCAGCAGTTCCCTCACTGACCTGCAGGCCTCCTCGGCTCTGGCGGAGGTGTCGGCCCAGCGGCGGTTGAGGCTCTGCAGGCGGCGTGCCGCAGCGTCCCCCAGCGTCAGGCCGCAGCTCAGCTCATTGAGCACATCGAGGTCAGCAGACATGCCGCTCAGCTCCAGGAGGCCAGACTGGAAACATACGGTGACATCAGAGGCTCGGAAGGATCACAACAGTCTGGGCTACTGCTCGCACGACATCACAGCGGAGGACGGCGTGAGGATTACACGCTACACTCATGTCCCCTCTTCCTCTGTGCTCATTTAGGTTTTCCGCTTCATCATATTTCTGTCACTGCTGCGCGTAATATCTCATCTCATACAAGAGCCTCCCCATTCACAGGTGCAAAGTCAGGCACATTTTACGTCTTTGTACTTCCATTAACATACAAATGTAACCCACACTTCATGAAATAACAAGCCAAAGTCCATAAATAGGTGCTACAACAGCCAGCTTGTGTCAGAGTTTTCATTCTGGATAGAAGCAATATCACAGAAAAGTTTCCAATATGATTTTTTTAATGACAAGAAGCAACAACAGGGAATCTGATGAACATGGATTGAATGACATCCTACTGACAGCTCCAGAGCAGTGACAAAGTGGAGCGTGCAAGTCGACTGTTCTTTTTGCAATCGATCCGAAGTTAAAACCCCAGAAACATTTCCAGCTACGCTATATTTAATAAAATACCAACACTAGACGTGCTTATTTCTGAGTAAACGTCTCTTACTGAGCAGCTGACTGTGGAAGAAAAAGAAGAAGAAGGAGCACCTCAGCCATTCATAAAGTCTCCTACATGATGTCTCACCTGGTCTGTCCTCTGAGCCGGATCCTCCAGGCGCTGCTGCCAGACCTCCACGGTTCCCTCCAGTGACTCCAGGACATTTTTGAACTCCTGCAGCCGCTTAAGCTCCTCCTACAGACAAGCGTGACACATGGCACAAGGCCATGCCTTAATTTATAGGTCACCGTGACGCTCGGGTGGCAGGTGAGGAAAATCAGCCGTAAACGGTCGCGGCAACGAAACAAGAAATGGGTTACAGTAAAAGTCAGGGCTGTCCACACGGAAGGATCAGATCATCGGATCTGCATGGGTTTCATTCAAAGGTTCTCACCGGTGGGCATCTCAGCGTCTTCAAGCTGGATTAGTTCACTGTCAGCAGCTTTGCGTGCTAGACTGGATATAAGAAGCCCAGTGTGACTCTTTCATTCATGAGCTTTTACCTGCAGGTGACCCAGCCTCCCCGACAGCTGCTGTCTGAGCTGCAGGACATCACGCGACAACAAGCGGCTCTCCGATTGGACCAGATTGGCAGCTGAAGGTTCCAGGCGGCGAGTCAGGTCTTTGGAGGCTTCCAGCACCCCCTCCAGGTCAGCCTGCAAAGTGTCTGTCCTCTCCATGAGACTCTAAAGCAGTGAGGGGCAGAGACAACTTAAGACAGAGCAATGACATAACTGGAGATTTTCTGTGAGGTTTGGTGTCAGTGAAGTCGTGACGTGAAAGAAATCCTGCTTTTCATACGGTTTTCTTTTTCCACATGTTGGATTTATGGCTTTAGGAATATGTACATGTCTGCTTTGCCATTTTGTCTTAAAATATGACTAAACACTTTATGAAAAGCAGGACAGGAAGTAGGACATTTTACAGACAGACATCTGAGCTGTCTGTCACTCATTCTTCCTCTTCGATTTATTTTTAAGTCGTCTGTTTATTACCTCACCTGAACAGTTTGTATCTTCGCGGTGATCTGCTCCACTGTGTTGTCTTGTCCGGGCGCGCCGCTCAGCGCGGACGCGACGCCACTCTGCAGCGTCTGCAGTCGCTGTGACAGAGACCCGGCCAGCTGGGCGTAAACCTGCCACGAGCTCAGGGTCTCCTGATTCCTCTGGAGCCGCTGGTCCAGAGCTCCGGCCACCGCGGTCCAACTGGAAAAAATTTTTTTTTTAAAAAACTGAATTTCAGTGGTGTAGTAGCTCATCCGGTTCGCAGTCCATCGCAGTTCATAGGTTACTGTGATGTGTGACGCTCAGAAAGAAAGCGAGAAGTTTTCTTGCCATTGGCTGGCTGCACTGCACAAAATAATAAGAAGTAAGCCAAAGAGGCTCACAGTTTATTAACCTAACTTCAGTCATTATTGTGTCATAAATAAACTTAATGACGGCATTTGTGTAAAGTTAGCAGGGCGGCACACGCAAACACTCGTTTTATGACCATTACAACCCAGAACAACACTTGCAAGAGTGACAGGGAAGGTTTACGAGATGGTAGTGAGACCCGCTGTGATGTTCGGAGACGGTGGCACTGACAAAAAGACAGGAGGCAGAGCTGCAGGTGGCAGAATTGAAGATGTTGAGATTTTCGCTGGGAGTGACCAGGACGGACAGGATTAGAAATGAGGACATCAGAGGGACAGCTCAGGTCGAGAAGCTTGGAGACAAAGTCAGAGAGGCAAGGCTGAGATGGTTTGGACATGTTCAGAGGAGGAATAGTGGATATATTGGACAAAGGATGTTGAAGATGGAGCTGCCAGGCAGGAGGAGAAGAGGGAGACCACAGAGAAGACTGATGGATGTAGTGAAGGAGGACATGCAGAGGGTGGGTGTGAGGGAAGAGGATGCAGATGATCCGCTGTGGTGACCCTTAACGGGAGGAGCCGAAAGAAGAAGAAGAAGAAGAAGACAACCCAGAACAACACTTCTAGGAGTAGTGATTCTTGTGAAATTGGAAAAGCGCCCCTAAAACAGTGGTTCTCAAACTTGTTTTTTTTTTGGCATGCCCCACTTCAGGACCTGAAAAAAGTTCACGCTCCACAACACGCAAAGATACACACCACAGATTTTATCAATCACTGACAAAAAAATAAAGGTGCATACGCTCATCAGCATCAGCAAAAGTGTGCTTGTTTCTTTTTCATATAAAAACCACATCCTTTCACTTTAGTTTCACTTAATATTTTTTACACTTTCACACTAACAGGAGCGTGACCATTGCGTACACTTTGAGTGAGGACCTATTAGGTGATCACTGCGTGCAAACTTCAGTAAAATCTGACCAACAGCCCGGGAGGAGTAGTGACGCTTGGGAATTGTGTACGGACTGATGATGGAAGCCTCACCATAGCATTAGCTCTTCAGTCCTAAAAAATGCATGGTGCCAGGGGTTCCACACGTGTGCGTGTGTGTGAGTCTGTGTGTGCGCGTGTGTGTAGGCAGTAAGAGTAAACCCAGGAAAGAAACAACCGTGCTCATCTAATGCGTGTGATCAGAAGGCTGTGGAGGCTGCACTGACATATATCATGTGCCCTTACTGTCATTTGTCTCTCATTAATATGGACTCCAAACGCCATTAAATCAATAATCTAGCCTTGTGAAACCAAAAGGATGACGCACTGGGTTGCATCATGCTCATATACATACACACACACACACACACACACACACATATATATATATATACATATATATACTGATGACAGAGCATTATAGTAAGATTATTCCTGCATGTGTTACACAAAGCATTCACCCTACCTTGCGAGAGTGTGGAGTCAACGAGAGGAGTCCGGTGTGGCGCCTGGAGTGGTCAGAAAAGCAAAAAAAAAAAGAAAACCCCTGCGAGGACAGAAAGGAAGAAAGGAAGGAATACACTTGTGCGGAGCTTCAGATGAGCTGTGCCTTTGGCGCTGTTCTGTTTGTTTAATCAGGGGAGGGAAGCCAGCCTTTCACACAGAGTATGAGCGGCGCAGGTCCGTAGGATGATGCTGCTCAACACCAACTGCAGCTGATGTGCCGAGAGGAGGAGACAGACACTGAGAGAGAGCGCACGGCATCTCCCTCTCTCCACATCCCAGCCTCCCGTGTGCTGTCTGATCATCACCTACAAAGAGAATAAAGGCAGCAAGAAGCAGGCAAACACCAGCTTTTGTTTCTTATTTTCTAATAAGAACCTTACACACTGTGAAAGAGCTGAGGCAAATCTAATCTTGTTGAGTTGGTGCATATACAGTAGATATAGAAAGTGTACACGCCCCTCTTTAAAAAGCAAGTTTTTCTTATGTACAAAAAAATGAATTGAACAAAAAACGGGGGGAAAAGTTTAGCAACCCTTGTAGGATTTTCCTGCCAATTACTCAGTTGCATCCTACAGCAAAAAGCTGTGGTTCACAGAGAGCTGAAAAAGCATCAAAGGGATCCTGTTGTCCAAAGATATCAGGAGAAAGTTCCCACTGGATTACATATAAAATGTGGAAAATATGATGTTTCTAAGAACCGGACCTCCCTTAAAGATTGATGAAACGAGAGATTAAAAGTTGTCAGGGAGGCTGCCAAAAGGCTGGCAAGTACTGATTGTGTAGTACATACAATCTCCCATGTTCTCCCTAAGTCTGGACTATGGGGTAAGGTTGCAAGACGGACATCTTTTCTTACAAAGAAGCACATCTAGGCCTGGCTAAATTGTGCAAGAAAAATAAGCAGAAGCGTGTGGAAAAATGCATTACAGTCTGACGAAACAAAGGATGAACTCTCCGGAAAACAAAAAACATCATCACCAGAACAACACCATAACTGAGGTGAAGCATGGTGGTGGCAGCATCCTGCACTGGGGTTGTTTTTTTTTTCACCTGGAACTGGAGCTTCAGTCAAGGTGTAGGGACTTATGAACAGATCCAGCCAGTCAGTTTTTGGCCACAAACCTTTAGATGTCTGCAAGAAAACTGGAGCTAAAGAGGAATTTCACCTTTCAGCATCACAATGACATCAAGCATGCATCCATATCAACAAAAGAAGGGCTTCACCAGGACAAAAGGAAAGTTCTGGAATGGCCCAGCCAGAGCCCAGACCTACATCCCAGTTGAAAATCTGTGGGGTGACCTGAAGAGAGCCCTGCACAACAATCTGACAGATATAGAGCACCATTGCCAGGAAGAGTGGGCAAATATTGCCAAGTCAGAGGTGCCATGCTGACAGACTCCCACTCAAAAAGACTGAATGCTGCAATTAAAGAAAAAGGAGCTTCAACAAAGATTTATGGTTGCACACTCATGCAACCAGCTCACTGTACACTCTTTATATTTTATATTTACCCCTAGCAGATTTGTTTCTTTTTCATTTGAATTGTACAGGTTATAGGCCACATTTAAGGTGGAAAAAGTTTTGAAATGATTGATTGTGCTCTCATTTTCTTACTACAGAAAAAAAAACTGGTGTTTAATCGGCGGTGCGTTCACGTTCTGTAATATTCAGCTTTCCCAGTGTCAGCCACTCATGGGCCAGCAGCGACAGACAATTGGCTAATTATTTAACTAGGTAATATAACTCGACTCCACTGGGCAAAGAAGCTTTCTTTAACAAGGTGAGTAACTTGAGAGACACGCTAATTAATAATATTTAGTCAGTAAATGCTAATTTTATCCTAAAGTGTGAAAAAACTACAGGCTATCCCTCTGAAATAAACTCTGGTTATATTAACATTACCCTCATAACACAGCTATACTGAACATACTGCAAAAACCATCTTACAACCATACTTTAAATGGTAAATTAGGCATCTCTGAAATGGCAGGTAGTTTATATTAGCTAATGTTCTGTTGCTCGCCTTTACTAGCAGGCTATAAAGTGCAAATGAAGGCTAACAGCTAGCTAACATAAAGGATACTTTATAGTATAGCAAGCTAAAGGAGGCAGACCCATCACCCTGTTATATTAGCACTGTGAGCACTAATCAATCCATCTGTCAGTCAAGATCTACTAATAAGATATTACCATGTTGTGGTAAGCTACAGTAATGTGCAAAAGAAAGATTTCACAGGACTCTGCAGGTCACTGGTACCCCTCCTTTGGAATTAAGAGGGTAGATGGCAGCTGTGTAAGGGTAACCACATGACTTTGATTGAGTGATAATCAGCAGGTGTGGTCACATCTATAAAAGCAGAGGTTTTTGCAGCTTGCCTGGAGCATTCATGCCACAGTCTTCCCAGAAGTGGACGTTCCTGCAGATTCACCATGCAGGTGTAATCGCAACATACGAGAATGCAAGGGACAGGACGGGATGGAGGCAGATGATCCCCTGTGGTGAACCCTAAAGAGAGCAGTCAGATGGAGAAGAAAAAGACTATATATAGTCGTGTGAAAAAGAAGTTTTCACTGTAAAAACTGAGCACACTCTTATTGTTTCCATTGAAATTAAGAGGGATGATCAGCTAATCAAATGCACTTGATTAACTGATCATTAACAAGTTTCCCACCTCTATATAAACAGAAGTTTTGGGAGTTTGCTGGTCTGAAGCAATCAAGTGTGTGTTATCACAATCTCACAGTCTCCTCGGGAGTGGACATCCCAGGAAATTCACCCCAATGTCACACCATGCAGTGCTCAGAGAACCTGATAAAACCCCAAGAGCTGCATCTCAGACTCTACAGGTCTCAGTTAGTGTGTTAAATGTTAAAGTTCATGACAGTACAATTAGAAAAAGACTGAACAAGTATAACTTTTTTGGAAGGGTTGCCAGGAAAAAGCCAAGACAAGACTCCAGGAACATTGCCCTGTTTCGCCCATAAAGCACAGTGCCACTTTTGGCACAACGAAAACAACTCATACCAACTGCCAAGAGCAGTGGTAGAGGGGTGATAATTTGGGCTTGATTTGCAGCTACATTACCTGAGCACCTTGTCAATGAGTCAACTGCGAACTCCTTAGTATAACAAGTCAAGTGTAGGGCCATCTGTCCAACAGCTAAAGCTTGGTTGAAACTGCATCATGCAACAGCACAGTGATCCTAAACACAGCAGCAAATCTACAGAAGCCTGATCAAAAAAAAGAATCATGGCGTTGCAGTGACCTAGTCAAAGTCCAGATCTGAACCTGATCAAAATGCTGGGTAACAGCAGTGGGCCAGAATTTCTCCATGTGAGTCATACAGAAAATTATTATTTCAGACTATTACTGCTAAAGGTTGTTCTGGAAGCTATTGAATCATGGGGTGTGTATTTAGTTATTCACACGAGAGGATAGAGTCATGTGAAAAGTTTCTTTTTCAGAAGACTGAATTTATTTACATTTAATGCCTGCAAATGGGCCATTTCAACACCATATTACATTTATAATTTGGCATGGTATTTGTTATTAAAGTCTGTAGAGGCATATTTTTTTCTTCCTGAGGTAAGGTACTGTTTGGCTGTTGCAAAAAATTATACAAATGGTCTTTTATTGATATGTTATGATTTATCTCAGTTAGGATTTGGTTCTTTAGTAAAGAAACCATAGCATTCAAAGTGTTTTGGACCCCTTTTTCCTGTTTCCCTTTCCTTTAGAGCTGGATGTGCTGGAAACATTTCTCAGATATTTTGGTCCATGTTGACATGACATCATCACACACTTGCTGCAGATTTGTTGCCTACACATCCATGATGCGTATCTCCCGTTCCACCACATCCCAAAGGTGCCTTATTGGATTGAGATTTGGTGACTGGGGAAGCCATCTGAGTATAATGAGACCATTGTCATGCTAAAAAACAGTTTGCCATGATCTGAGCTTTGTGACATGTCGCATTATCATGCTAGAAGAAGCCATCAGAAGATGGGCACATTGGTAATAAAGTGATGGATGCGGTCAGCAATAATACTTAGGTAGGCTGTAGCATTTTAATGATTCTCAGCTGGTACTATGCTGCCTGAAGTGTGCCAAGAAAATATCCCCCACACGATTACACCACCACCAGTAGCCTGAACCATTGATACAAGACAGGATGGATCCATACTTTCATGTAATTTACATCAAATTCTCACCCTACTGTTCAAATGTCGCAGCAGAAATCAAGACCAGGTGATGTTTATTCAGTCTTTTGTGTTCTAGTTTTGGTGAGCCTGTGTGAACTGCAGCCTCAGTTTCATGTTCTTAGCTGACAGGGGTGGCACCTAGTGTGGGCTTCTGCTTCTATAGTAGGTCTGACATATTGTATGTTCAGAGATGCTCTTCTGCATATCTTGGTTGTAACAAGTGGTTATTTGAGTTGCTGTTGCCTTCCTATAAGCTGTAAGCAGTCTGGTCATTCTCCTCTGACCTCTGATATCAGCAAGGTATTTTTGCACAGAGAACTGCCATTCACTGGCTATTTTCTCTTTTTTGACCATATAAATCCTAGAGATGGTTGTGTAGTTAAATCCCAGTACATCAGGCGTACTCAGTACCCAATATTCAGACCATGCCACATTCAAAGTCACTTATATCACCTTTCTTCCTCGTTCTAAAGCTCACTTTGAACTTCAGCGTGTTGTCTTGGTTACTTGTATTAACAACAAGTGTACATAACGAAGTGGCCTGCATTTGCATATGTGTGTTCCATTTGAACATTTGTAACACGAGAAGAATCTCATTCTAATAAAACAATGTGTTGATCTTATGCACCTCAAACGCTTCATATCACATAAAAGAACATTTTAATAGCATGCTTGTGTATGACAAGGTCTGCAGGCACCCTGCTGTCCTAAAATTCTTTCTTCTAACTTTTGATACATTTTCATGGTTGTGGCAGCATTCTGAAATAATATATGTGGAACAGCAGAAGTGCAAATCTTAAAACTTATGTTAAATGAAATCCGCTCAACTATTTCAGTTTTAGATTACAGTGTCATCCCTCAGTGGAATGTTAACAGAGGCAATGTAAAAGCCTCTACTAACACATCTTTATCTGTTTTGACAAGTCAAAATATCTCCTAAGAAAGAGGCTTATTGTGTTCATTGTAAACAAAGCTAGCATTGTTAGAAACCACAGCAGTCATTGATTGGGATATTAAAGTAGGGCAACAGCAGAACTGTGACAATACTGCAGTGCCATCTCTATGTGCTGTATTGTGAGGTCATCATGATGTGTTACAGTCAGTTAAAGTATTTGAAGTACAGTGACATAATACTGCGTTCTTTTGTTGTTTTTCAAAGGATTGCTGAAGGATTATTTCCATGTGATTGAAGCCATAAGGTGAGATGCTGCAGCTTTATACAACTACAACTTCACTGTTTAGTGAAAGATGCACCACAGTACAGCCTGAAGTAGATCATCCTACACCAGTTTTATATAATTATTTTGAATCAGTTATCCAGCCGTTCTATATTAAAGAATGGTTTTCTTCTCACAACAACAAGCTTTGCATTAGCAACATTTTGCAACATGATTGCATTTTTGATGAGTAATACTGATTTGATCAGTGTAGCTTTCAGATGCAGAGCTTGCGCTCTCAATGTGTTTCTTTTTTAGGTTTTGCAATAAGAAAAAAATGGATAAAATCACAAAAGAAGATGACAGCTCACAAATGGAGAGGGAGATTACTTCACCACTCTCCGTAAAACGACCTAGAGTAGACTGTACAGTGACAAACAATCACAGTGGGAGAAGCCAGTTCAGCTTTCCAGAGCTTTTGACATTCAGGGAAGCCAACAGTTCCCCATCATCAGTGAGTAGACTGCAGAAGAATGAGGGCCTTATTTGCACAGCACAATGTTTGGATTTTCAACATGAAGAACTTCAGTGTCAGCCACAAGACATTAAGTTTAATGGCATTCCTACTACTGAGGTGACTTCATACAGTACCAGAACAAACAGAGGATCATCTGAAGTGTGTTTAATTACTGCTGAGAGCCACCTACTCTCTCTGTGGAAATATGAGCAGCCTCCAATTACCGAAACAGACAAACTCAGCTTATACCCAGGAGATTATACAGGTGGGTTTTTTGAAGAGTCTACTGCTTCAGCCAGTGCTCACACATCCAGTCAGCCTAATGGCAGACTACTGGGGACACCCCTTAAGGATGAAACCCCTAGTGGTTGCATTCTTTCCACTGGAAAAGATGAAGATGGGAGACAGATGCAAAAAGATGACAGTGAAATTCAGGCAGTAACCCTAAGATCCAGAAATGAGGAGGTCAGATGTCAGCCTGATTGCACTTGTACAGATACGGTCCATGACGTAGGTTTCTGTAATACAAGGAGCCAATTTGCTGAAGTTGTAGAGACTAATCAGAAGAGGGCTGAGGTTGAATTTAATGAGAACATCCTTTTCACCAAGGAAAAGAGCAAGAGTCTCAAATCTTCCAGTGATTATGCAGATTCTAAACCACTCTACTCAAACCCTGAAGAAGACCCCTCTGGGAACTTGACAGAAGGTGAAGAAAAAGAAGAAGATGGTTTAGAATTACAGTTCTGTGAGAATGAAAATGTTTCTGCCTGTGATGCAGAAACAGAGGGCCAAGTTAATGAGAATGGGATGAGCAAAACCTTCATCCCTTCTGCTGCTGTAAGTGGTGAAAGATCAATTCCTTCTCATGGTGCAGTATTAGAAAGAAATACTGCAATCGAGAATATGAGTCTCAGAGTTGATGACTTCTGTGGGGCAAAAAGAGAGGATGCTGCTGGCAAGATAATAGCTAAAGCTTGGCGTGAAACGGCTGATCACACAACAGAGACTACAATGCTGGGTAGAATCAGTCAAGAGCCTGCTGAAGGGGATAATGATGCCGGCCCTTTCAGTGTAATTGACCCTGCAATCTGTAGTGAAACTGACAGGGAGGCTGAAGGGAACCGCTGTAACTCAGTGAGCGCTGCAGGTGCAAAATTATCTCCATCAGAAGAAGTCTGCGAGATGGAAACGCTTCTTCCACTCTGTTCTGACATCAGGCCATCACAAAAGGTTTCATCTCCTGAGCAGACCAAGCAGTTTATTCACCAAAGCACACCGTATTGGGAAGGTGAAAATGATGAGTTCTGTCAGTCAGAAGCACAGCCTTGTTTCATCATCACAAATGAAATGCACGGCAGGACTTTCAGTGAAAGAATCTGTCAATTGAAATCCAGTCCCAGTAGGAGTCCCGCAAATTCTCTACCTCCTGGGCATGATGGAAGACAAGAATGCCTTGGTACTATGGGACATGAGTTGAAAGAGCAAAGTCAAGCCAGCTATTTTCCTGTCAGCCTCGACCACCTGAAGACACAGGAGGTTGAACAGCTACAGAGAGAAATTGGAAGTCTGGATGAAAAAGCTGAGATAAAAGAGAGAGATGAAATTTTAAGTTTTGTTAGAGAATTGGAAAGCAGTGAAGGCAGAGACTTAGAGAAAACGATAGAGTTAGAGGAACAACCTTTTCTGCTGAATGAACAACATGAAGGTGATACAGCTGAAACATCTGCTGCTCATTGCACTGCAGACTGGACTGAGGGAGAAACACAGAAACGGAGCAGCGATGTACCACTTACTGAAGATGAACAAGGGAGCAAGCTCGAGTGTTTGTCTGACCAACCATTCAGTGCTGTTATTTCCATGACAGATGTGGAGGAAGAGGAAATGACAAAAGTTAGAGTTGAAATGAAAACTGACGGGCCTGAGATACTGGTGCAATCTGAATATTATCTTCAGCAGCAAAATGAACACAAAGCTGAAGTGTCATCTGGTGAAGGCGTTAGTGAGTGGACAGAGAGGAGCAAACTGGCCTTAGGCAGTGAAGATGGCCAAGAGCACAAGCTCAGTTGTTTATCTGATTGCCAAGACAAAGCTGAAAATAAAGCAGATTATTTGACCTTCACCTTTTCTTCAGCAAGTGATGCAGTTGTACCATGTCAGGGCAATTTAAGCCATTCACAGAAGGCTCACAACAGCCCCACAGCCATGAACTGCAGTGACAGATTTTCCCCATTGCCATCTGCTTTCACTCTCTACAACTGTGTGCTGGAGGGGTTTGACACTTTCGAAAAGATCCAGCTCTCACCAGATGATGATGATGATGATGATGATGATGATGCCGCTGGCGTGAGTAATAGCCCTATGCTCACCAGCTTGTCTGGGCAGCAGCTGAAACCACCCGAATGGCAGCTTCACCACTGTATGTCAGTAGCAGAGAGTGACAGTCATGAGGAGCTATCAGAAGAGGAGAAAGAGGAGGAGGAGGTGGAAGGATTTGAGTGTCGCACTGAGAACATAGCAAACGGGTTTCTAAGCAGTGATTCCGCTTGTAATGAACTCCCAAACTTTATTTCAGCAGCAGATGTCATAGCTCTTGGATGGCCCGAGCAACAGCCTAACTGTGAATCGGCCTGTGATTCCTATGAGCACATTCAGGATCAGTTTCACCCAGAGTTAGTGTCTTCCGCTATTTCCACTGAGAGTGACAACCCAGCCTCTGATGCGAGTGACTCTGCTGAGTTTGAAATGAAAAAACAGTTTGACTTGGTCTTGAAAGAGCTGAACTTGTTTTTTGAGATCTGCAGAAATGATTTTGAAGGCTACTGCAGACCGACCTCACCTAAGAACTGTAGTGATATAACTGAAGCCTTGGAGGGCCACGCTTCAGAATGTGTAGAACCAAAAGTGGAACACCACAGAGACACACCATCAGGTAGATATAAATAAGACCAAACAAATTTTCACCCTTTCACTCTTGCTGCTATCCTTACGTCACAAAGCACACCTGACACTCGTCTTCACCCGCTTCATCTTGCCTGCACTCTCTTCTTTACCTCTCTTCTACACTTTCCTTTGGATGGTTGACCACAGGCACTTAAGCTCAGTCATTTTCACTACCTCTACTCCTTGTTACTGTCAGCAGCTTCATATTTACTAAACAGATGGTGATTAGTCTCCACATCTCATTATCAGCAGCAAAGCCAATATACAGTAAGCCAGTGATATTTCAGGCCCATTCCTTGTAATGTTTGGCTTCTAAAAACTAAGGTGAAAATAGCCAAAAATGCTTAACTCAAAGCTTCAGAACGTGCTCCAAAGACCAACAGGTGATCACACTGTGTCCATGTCCATCATTTATATACAGTTTATGATCTAGAGACTGTTCTAAGAAAAAAGTGGGCTCAATCAGGTTATCATTTTTCTTCACTTTTTCAAAGACTGAAAAACTGAAGTACTACCCTTAATATTTAAAAAAAACTGAGGAAAAAATCATGCTCTTATATTACTTACAATCAGTATGTTGCACAGTACAGTTGTGTGCAAAAGTCTCAAGCAACCCATGATTTTTTTATATATGGCATGAAAACGGGAAATGGGCGCATTGATTTATTGAAATATGTGTAAACATTATTAGAGATGCAGTACATACAGCAAAAACAGAGTTTGTACACTTCTAACTAGCTTGAAAGTCAATTTTTAATATGACTACCATTATTCTTCAACACAGCCTGGACTCTCTTAGGTAAGTGATTTCTTTAAGTAGTCATCAGGAATAGTTCTCCAGGCTTCTTGAAGGACATTCCAAAGTTCTTCTTTGGCTGTTGGACGTCTGTTCTGTTCTCTGTCAAGATGATACCATACTGCTTCAATCATGCTGAGGTCCATTCATCACACCACAAGACCTGTTGCCACTGATTTTACGTCTAGTTCTTGTGTAATTTGGGATACCTCATCTTTTTCTCCATGTTTCGCTTCCTTAAGAATGGATTTTTGACAGCTACTCTTTCTGCTGAGGCTTCAGTGTCCATCTAATGGATCAGCTGAATGGTGAGATGTACATATCTCTCAGGTCCTGTGTCAGGTCTTTGCTGGATTTTTCCTGTTTCATGACTACATGATTTTCATGACTAGGCCTGCTGGTTTTTCTTTTGTCCTCCACCTGTCCATTTTCCTCAGTTTTTTTAAGAACAAACTGCACATCATGTAGAGACCAGAATCAGAATCAGAATATTTTATTAATCCCAGGGGAGAAATTGTATACTCCAGAGTTTTCAGCAAGTAACTCTTTGTGAATCACAATCCCTGTCAAGCTGTTATCAGTTTTCATTGATTCAACTAAAGAAGCGGGAACACATGATGTGTTTTTGCGACAAGCTGCTAGTAACAAAGTGTCTAAAGATATAATTGTTTTTGTTATGTGTAGCTTTGCTCAAAAAATGGTCAGGTAAGGACTGACCTAAAAATGAGTGAAAAAGCAGCCAGTGTAAAAAAAAAAACAATGACAGAGCTTCAGAAAGCCTAGAGACCACTTGTGTTCAAGACCACTTCAAAAAATTTAAAGAATGTCTGATTCCTTGAGACTTCTGCACAGTACTGTATATAAGTATATACTGGTCAGCTAACGTTAGATGGTTGAGTCAAGACCACCGCTATACTTGTTTATAGGTGTCCTGATAATTTTGGCAGCAAATCACAAAGGACCAAACATTTAAACATTGCTCTCTGTACTGATTTTGACTGCACAGTGTAAACATGTTATTGCTTCCCACCTATTTTTTAGATGATGTTGATGAAGATGGCAGCATGGACATGTGTGTAAGCAATCCAGCGGTTCCTCATACTGCTGTCAGCGGTGATGGAGAGCAGGAAGTGCCCCTTAGTAGACACCTGTGCCAGGAAGCAGCCATGGAAACTGCAGAGAAACACAGAGGTTCACAGTTTACTTAATTTAATATTTGTGGCCACTGTTAAGAAATCAAACAATAGCAAAGCTTATTATATTCATGAAGAAAAGGAGCTATGTATCATCAAAGTGCCTCCATGATCAGCATTAGGAACAAGAGTGAAAACTTCAGAACCAAAACTTTCAACCATTAAAACGACTAGCTTGAAAAACATTTTATGAAAATTGCTTAATTAGAATTAACCAGTCTTTTATTCCATTGTTTTTAGCATTGCTTGGTTAACACTGTTTTTACAGAGCGGCGGGTGATTAAAAGGTCAGCTAGGTTAATTCATTGAGGAAATATAATTACTTTTATTGATTTGTAGTTTCAACCTGACACAGCTTGCTCTCATTAATATCCTTTCCCCTTCCTCAATAAGGTGCAGTGGAACGATAACACACTCCATGAATGCAAAAACATGGTTTAAAGGGCAAACACAGCAACAAATACAGTAGGACAGAATTAGCCGGTCCTTCTTCTCTGACTGTCAATATTTTGCTTACAGAGCCCTGGGAGAAGGAGCAGAAAGGGAAAATGTGGTCTCCGTCCTTCATAAGTCTGCCTCTTTGCCTCTTGGAACAACTGGGCCACGGTGAGTTTTATAATGTGCTGGCAGACTATAACTGAGAACATTTTCTTGATAAAATGGTATTTTCCTTTTGGATAGGAGTCATATTTTTTCTAGGTTTACAAAAAAAATGACACTTGATGTGTTTTCTTATTGTCATGGCTGGTGGGCAATAGTGTAAATCAGGTCAAAAAGACATAGAGGAACAGAAAGTATTCAGAATAACACTTCTTCTGATTCACCCGGTCTCACCTTGTCCTTCCTCCTCTCCCTGCTGGGTTTCACTGCATTATAAACCCAAGTGTTTCTCCTGGGGATAAAGTGGGCTTGCCTCTGAATATTTAACAGGAGAGGCCATCTAACCACCTGCCTTTCTGAAGATGCAATGTGTTCACCTTGTCAGTTTGAGAGACGAAATAAATCTAATAGTAGTGCTACTCCGTCAGCACATTGACAAACATTATGTTAATCTCTTCAGCTTTGGTATGAAAAAAATCTGGAGTCACTATGAAAGGCAACATGCACATTTATGTGTTATTTACCATGGTCTCTTTGCAACAGGTAATGGAAAAATAAAGCTTTGGGAAGCAAACAGATCTGTTGCATACATCAGTCTTTCCAAAGCTATTTGTGGGGGCAGTAAAGGCGCACACAGGCACATGCGTTTGCAAATGCTTATGTGTGCATGAAAGGAGGCACGTCCATTGTTTCTTAAATTAATTTGAGATGGTTTAGACATGTGCAGAGGAGGGATAGTGGATATATTGGGCAAAGGATGCTTAACATGGAGCTGCCAGGCAAGAGGAAAAGAGGAAGACCGCACAGAAGGTTCATTGATTTAGTGAAGGAGGAAATGCAGAGGGCTGGTATAACAGAAGAGGATGCGAGGGACGTCCCAGGAAATTCACCCTGAGGTCAGACCTTGTAATGGCTTTTTTGAAAGGGTTGACAGGAAAAAGCCTTGACTTAGGTTTGCAGAACTGCATCTGATTAAACCGGAAGACTTCTAGAACAATGTCCTTTGGACACAAGAGACCAAAATGGAGATGTTTGGCCGTAATGCTCAGCGACATGTTTGGCAAAAAGCAAACACTTCATATCAGCACAAATACCTCACAGAAACTGTCAACCACTGTGGGTGGGAGGGGTGATGGTTTGGGTTTGTTTTGCAGTCATGAGACCTGGGCACCTTGCAGTCACTGATTCGACCATGAACTCCTCTGTATACCAAAGTATTCTAAAGTCAAATATGAGACATCTGTCTGGCAGCTAAAGTTTGGTTAAATTTGGGTCATTTGACGGGGCAGTGATCCCAACCACAACAGTAAATCTACAACGGAATGGCTGAAACAGAAAAGAATCAAAGTGTTGCAGTCGCTCAATAAAAGTCAAGATATGAACCTTACCAAAATGCTGTGGTGGGAACTCTTAAGGTCCTCTCACAGCTGTTATGCAGAGCTATGCATGCAAAGATGCCTGCAAACCTCTGTGATGCTGCTAAAGGTGGTTCTACAAGTTATAGAATTATGGGGTGTATCAAGTGTTTCACATTACTGTTTCTTCAGGATTTCAGCATCAGCTATGTCCTGCAAGTAACTGTCTTTTGTACATAAGAGTAATTTGTTAAACTGATTAGTGTTTCTGGTGGTGTCTGGCATGGGCCGCAATGTTTAAACATCCAGTCACACATATCCCTACTAAAGACAAGAAACTCTCTGGAGAAGCACTTGAATGATATTGAGGGAAGCCACAGTGAAATGGGAGGGCCAGTACTTGCTACTTAGCAGCGCCTGAAGTGTCAAAAAAGAGAGTGACTAGTAAATTGATTGCGGATGGTATACAAGACCCTATCCCTCATGAAAAGAAAAAAAAAGAATTACAAAATATACCTGGGTGGCCACAGTAGCGCAATGGTTTGCGCATTTGCCTTACAAGCGAAAGGTCCCTGGTTTGATCCCAGGTGGGGACACAAGTCCCTCTCACCATGGAGGGTTGCGTCAGGAAGGGCATCTGGTGTAAAACCTCTGCCAAATTACCAATGCGGATTAATCCGCTGTGGTGACCCCTTGGTGGAGAATACAAGGGAGCAGCCGAAAGGCCCACCCAAGTAAACTCTTACATTTGAAAAAACAGTGTAAACTGTTCTATTTATGCATTGTTATGTGTGCAGGACCACTGGAGCAGCCCAGGAGACTGGAGCCTCTGAAAACATGTGCACGGCCAATCCGGGTTGGACTTTCAAAGAGAGCCAAGACCAAACAGCTCCATCGCCCCCACCCCTACAAATGAACTGTGGACATCCAGCCAGTGGAATATGCGTGAGTGCAGAAGAGCGTCCTTAAAAACATTTTTTGTTGCTTAGTCCAATAGCCAATATTTTTTTGTTTTGATTTATGCTATTCCAGTTTTTTCTGCTTCTGTTGGTTTTTCCTGAGTTGTCCTGGTTTGCATACATTTTAACTACCCACTTATCCAAATAAGGTTGGTGCTATAAAATGTCCTTTTTATTCCCCACTTCATTTCCATTCCCTCTTCAGAGGATCCCAAGCAATCAGTAGGTAGCCCCCTGAGCAACTCAGGGGCAGGGGTTCAGAAAAAGCGCTTTGCTCAAGGACCCCTTCAGATTACTTATCCACATTTTCCCAGCTGGAAAAATATTCAGGTTTTTAAACATTTTTTCACATATGTATTTATTCATCTATTTATTCATATGCAGTGCTTATTTGCCACTTTATTTTAGCCAGGATTATCGTTAAAGATATTTATACATTCTGTTTTGTTTTAGTTATATATTTGTGTGATTTTTTTTTAAATATTGTGCTGTGTCCAATACATTCAAGTTTTAATTCAGGCTTGTTATACATATTTGTCCTTAAATTTTTTACTGTTGATGTATTGATACAATACACTTAGCGTTCTTGTGAGGTCAGTCAGGATATGGTCTGTTATTGGTGTGTTCTTTTGTTACCATGAAGTTGGTTCATACATTTGCAAAATGCCCTTCAGTGGCCTGTTTGCCTGAGATTTAAATTGTTTATTTGTTTAAAATATTTGTGTGTGCACAATACGCGGCTGTATCTGTTGGCAAAACATTGATTCGTGTTTCTTAAAGTGTTCCTTGTTATTGCATCATTAACGTTGAGTGCTATTTTCTTGCCATGTAATTAAAAAGCCACTTTAGCAGATTTTATTGATTTTTCTTGTAAACTTTAATTCACATTTACTCTTTTCTCAACAAACTGGCAAGCTTAGCATCCTCAGACATACTTATCTCTTTCTCTCTCTTTCTCTTCCTACCCACACACACACACACACACACACACATTATACACACAATATATTATATATATATATTT
>VUQH01081812.1:0-20229 GCA_015106775.1 Etroplus canarensis | reverse complement strand
TGATGTCGGATTGGACTTGTGATCAAAATAATGAAAAGACAAAAGGAGAAAGACCATGTCGAATCATTAAGTACGGAGGATAGAAAGAGATATGATTAGAAAATTGGTGTAACAGGTGTGGATCCATACTTGTTAGCAAAGGAAAAGCTGAACCATGAAGTTTCAGCATTGCCACCAGTTCAATACTATGATGTGTAACATTATCTTGTGTTGGCACGCAGCTTTTATACCAGTGAGCAATTCCAGACATACAAGTCACTGGAAGCATACAGTCAGTTTGTTAATGGTTGGGTTGACGAAGTTTCCTCAAGTGTCCCGAATGCACAGCTGCCTACAGCTTGCCTATAGTAATGGTGGCCACTCGTCTGTTGTGACGTCATGTGAGAACTATGTATAGTCTCCGTCTCTCTTAGCTCTCCTTTCTCTCTTCTCTCTCCCCTCACCCCCAACTGGTCGAGGCAAATGGCTGCCCCTCCCTTAGCCTGTTTCTGCTGGAGGTCTCTTCCAGATAAAAGGGAGTTCTTCCTTCCCCCAGTCGCCAAGTGCTTGCTCATAGGTCATAGTCTGATTGTTGGGGTTTTCTCTCTAATACTGTAGGGTCTTTACCTTACAGTGTAAAGTGCCTTGAGTTGACTTTTGTTGTGAATTGGTGCTATATAAATAAAATTGAATTGAATTGAATTGAATTGAATTGGATTCAATTGTCTGAAGCTTGTACAGTTTAAGATGTACCTTTTGGGTTTTTTTTGCACATTCTGAGCTTGGGGTGAATTTGATGGGATATCTGCTCCTGGGAAGATTCTGGCATTGCATTAACACACACCTAAATTCTCCAGACAAACAAACTGCCAAAATGTCTGATTTTATAAAGGTGGTTACACAGGCCAATGATCGATTAATTAAATGTATTTGATTAAGACCTCTTGGCTGCTAGTGAGCCTCTTAATTCCTGTGAAAGAGGTAAGCGTGTTTATAGTTACTTTTTTTTTTTAAACAGGACTTCATAGAGTCAAATTTCTTTCACAGGACTGTAGCTGGTATCTCTCAACTCCCACACAAACTTGAGCCCCTTCCCTCACCAGATGACATTATGGTGAGGGGATATTTCATGTCATTAATGCTGGTTGGGGCAGCTGAGGATCAGACCACCAAGGTCTTTGACTTTTGACAGACACACAGTCCACAAAGCACTGGAACCCTGCAGCTCTTCCTGCAGGTGGTGGGACCCATGTAGCTCATCCAGGCGAGTTTCTCCCCGACAGCCAGGCTCATAGGTGGGCCCCTACTGTCTGTGATCCCAGTCAGTATTCTGGGTTCCTAGTTGTCATCTTCAGAGGAGTCTTTTGAAGAATGTAGGTGTCATCAGGTACATATTACTCACTGGTGAATACGATCTGAGGCAACTCAGCAAGGTTATCACAGTGAGCCTTCCCATTCTGCATTTCTTTATCATTTATAGAGTTCAGTTTCTTTACCTGCTTCTAATGCTAACAGAATCAATTTTTCAGTCTTCACCCACCTACTGAAACTCCTATCTTTTTTGCAGCATCATCCTGCTTCTTCAGATGTACTTACAGCTCAGCTGTAACTGCTGTTAGGTCACACAATGTTTTGGACACCTACTGCCATACAGTAAATCATCATTAGGGTCCATAACTACAAGTGCTGTTGTGGGCATCGGTAAAATCTGCTGCTGGGTGATGAGGCGGGTGGTTATTTTAGTGAGGCAAACTCCAGATGAGTGTGTGGTTCCTGAATCAGGGCCAGGGCCTATCAGCTAAAAGAACGTAGGTGGGGCCATTTAGTAATGGCCTGAATTAACAAGTGCCAAAATCTCTCATAATTCCATTATGGTACTTCATTACGTACATGCTGCAGTACCATTTTAATCCACCCACACGAACACTGGCCTTTTGTATCCCAGCTGTCTCCAGTGTTTAGGTTTAAAGCCGCATTTCATTCATTGCTATTCAGATATGCAAAAGTTGAAATATCCACGCTGTTATACATTAGAATTCATGAGAATGCGAGAAGGAATTCAAGCCTTTGATTGGCAAGGTCTGCAAAATCAATACAGATTCCATAACATGTTCTCATTGGGCTGATTAAATAGGAAAATATTCAAAGTGCGTGTGAGTGCTAAAGCACAGTCACTGAGCTGACATAAAAATGAGGGGCTGTCATAAATTCACTGCACCCAATGACTAATCGCTGTCAGCTTCTCAGCTAACCCCACAGGCATGATGGGAGAGGGTATTAATCTGCAGGGGACTAGAAGGGGAATTTGTTCCTTCATCTTAGATGACTTTAGTTTGTGCTGGTAATCTGTTTAAAACAGCAACTACTTTAATAAGCTGCTAATATTAAATGATAATAAAAGAGAAGTCAGAAGTAAAACGGTCAGGGCACCTCCTGGAGAGTCAGTCTGTTTTAAAATAACTCCTGTAGAATGGCCGCCATAGAAATGATGTAATATTATAAATGGGATTAGCTTTGCCTGTTCTGCGTGAACTGCAAGATAAAGCTTCAAAATTCAGCACAACTGTGACTCGATTCAAGAGAAAATTGATGCTTTTTTCAAGCTGTTGTGCCAGCCTTTTGGAGCTCATACACTATAGCAATGAATATTTCCAAAACAGTATTATCGACTATTTCATGGCTGCCTTTTCGCTTTTCCAGTCAAATGACAATTACTCTGTTTATTGTGGTTGTGTGGCTTGGTTCAGTGGTAAGCGGAGGCTTAGGGGTGCAAGCAAGTCATTTTCTTCTCAGCTTTTAATCAGATTTATGATTTTCGTCTTCAGACACTGAAGCATTCTTTGTCTGAGTGGATGCGCCTTGAAATGGCTCATTTCAGGTGAATGATGTTGACACTTTGTGCTTGTGACCAGACTGTGACCATCACAGAGGCCACAGCCTTTATGGAAATTACAGTGATTCACTTGAATGCTAAATATAACGGTCACTGCAGCAACAAAATGTGCTTTTATATGCTAGCAATTCACATAAAGTAGCCTGGATTGGGATCGTTTCCTCAGCACGTCCTTTTTATTTCCAAAAAATATTGTTAATCTTTGCTGACACTGGGCTTTACTGAGCAGATTACTTCATTTGTGTTTCATGTGGACTGTGTGTGGTGGTGGTGCATTCAGCTGAGAAATAGATAAGAGTCTAGGTTTTCATAACTAGCCATCTGACTTATTGGCTTTGAGGGGGATGCCCCACTATGAATCCGAACAATTTTGGTGATCCTCTGGCTTCTACACTGCACCAGTGATCTCACTGAACAGCTAACCATTTTAAATTCATGTCCAAAGACTTATAAAGCTGAAATGTGATTCCAACTTTGGAAAAATGTTTACTTGTGGCTGTGGCTCAGGAGATAGAGTAAGTTGTCTACCAGTCAGAAGGTTAGTTGTTTGTTCCCTGGCTCCTCTAGTCCGTGTGCCAAAGTGTCCTTGGGCAAGATACTGAACCTCAAACTGCTCCTGATACAGCCATTGGAGTGTGTGTGATTGTTAGAACACACTAAAGGCATAGAGTGAAGCTCTGTATGACGGGTGAATGAGGCCTGTAGTAAAAGGTACTTTAAGTGCTCAGTTAGAGCAGAAAAGTGCTATAAGTACCATTTCAACCTTTGTGTTATTATTGCAAATTAGAGACATCTGTGATGTGGATACGAATGCATTCTGAACATCCAGGATGTTCAGAATACGTTCTTATTAATACAAAGAACCTGAAATCCAGACAAATGTGGATTTGACATCAAAGTACATTCTTGATTGCAGTTTAACCCAGTTCCACTCATTATCGTGTGATACATCCTGCATTTTTTGGGGTTTTTCCAGGGTCATTGATACGAGCCACCAGGTCCTTGCAAGACCAATGTGAGCTGTGTCCACATCGTTGACCACATTTTCAGCTGGTGTTGAACTCTGCCCATTGTCTCTGGTTCTGTTCGTCATATTCATGGACAAGATCTCAAGGCGTAGCTGGAGTGTGGAGGGTGTCTAATTTCGGAACCTCGCAACTGCAGCCCTGCTTTTTGCACACCATGTGGTTCTGTGGGCTTTATCAGAACATGACCTACTGAACACGAAGTATAAGCCTATGGTTCTCTGCTGGAAAATGGTCCCTCCAGGTTGGGGGAGAGTTGTTGCCCCAAGATAGATCACAAGTGATGGGTAAGTGGAGAATGAGGTTAAGAGACAGACTGAGCCAGTGTTGTACTAGACCACTGTGGTGATAAGAGAGCTGAGCCAGATGGTGAAGTTTTCAGTTTTCTAGTTGATCTAGGTTCCTAGCCTCACCTATGGTCATGAGTTCTGGGGAGTTACTGAAAGAACAAGGTTGCAGATACAAGCAGCTGAAACAAGTTTCCTCTGGAGGGTGTCTGGGGTCAGCCTTAGAGATACAATGAGGAAGCAAGGAGCAGAGTTGCTGCTGCTGAGGTGGTTCAGGCATCTAACTAGGATTCCTCCTGGTGTACACCTTGGAGGTAGACCCAGAACTCACTGGAGAGACTGCAGATAAGCAGAAGAAACTGGACAGATGGAAGAGGTAAATGATTGCAATGGAAACTTCTACAGTTGAAACCAGAAGTTTACATACACTGTGTAAAAAGACACATAAACATTTTTTGCTCACTGTCTGGAATTAAATCAGAATATACTTCTCCTGTTTTAGGTCAGTTAGGATTGCCAAAATTATTTCTATTTGCTAAATGCTGCAATAATGAGAGAGAAAATCTTTTAGAGAGATTTTTATTACTTTCTTCGAAGTCAGAAGTTTATATACACAAAGATTACTATGTCTTTATACAATTTGGGAAAGCCTAGATGATGATGACATTGCTTTGGAAACTTCTGATAGGGTAACTGACAACATTTGAGTTAATTGGAGGCACACCTGTGCATGTATTTTAAGTTCAAATTAAAACACACTACTTCCTAGTTTGACATTATGGGAAAATTAAAAGAAATCAGCCAAGATATCAGGAAGAGAACTGAAAGAAAGACAATCTTTATTAGTCCCCACAAGTGGGGAAATTTCCAAGGAGGTAGACCTTGGAAATTTCTTTTTGTTCAATTGTGTTAACATACACAATTGAACATGTAGGTCTGAAACACACGCACACATGCACAGACAGACCGGTATACAGTACATGCAAATAATGAGAGGCAACAGAGCAAGAAGGCAGCCCCTGAAGCACACTAGAGGAGCCTGACTCAGCTACGCCAGTTCTGTCAGGAGGAATGGACCAGAATTCCAGCAAACTATTGTGAGAAGCTTGTGTAAGGATACCCAAAACACTTGACCCAAGTCATAGAGTTAAAAGCCAATGCTGCCAAATACTAAGGAAATGTATAAACTTCTGACTTCGAAGAAATTTATAAAAACCTGTCTAAAATATTCTCGCTCTCATTATTGCAGCATTTAGCAAATAGAAATAATTTGGCAATCCTAACTGACATAAAACAGGAGAAGTTTATTCTGATTTAATTTCAGACAGTAGCAAAAAATGTTTGCGTCTTTTTACACAGCTTATGTAACCGTCAGGTTTCAACTGTACATAATCTATCTATACAATCTACTTTGTATGACATGAATGCACCATTATCATTATCATTCGTTTTTGGCATGCAGGGCCACTGTACCTAAGTACAGCATGACTGCTTAAGAGAGTCACTGTCAGAGTTGTAGATAGCACAAAATTTAATTACTTTAATTAGTTGAAGTATGCAATTTGAACTGCATTTGATAGCCATATGAGGAATAGGCTGTGCATTAAATAGTAGCTCAAATAATGACATGATCAAATGGTTTGCCTGGATAGGTTAGTGCCAAAAATCCACACAACAAGTTGTAAACAATAACAGATGCTTTAGTTTCAGGCACCTGGTGTCATTCATATGTGTACACTGTTACACTGTCATGATACGTGACTACAAAGGAGACATCATTATGCTGCAAATAATGCAGGTACGGTTATAATGTTTCCATCAGTAAACACAGTAGAAGATGTTTGTATTTGAGCTGCAGTGTATATATGCAAACACAATTGTAAAAACAGAAAATCTAAACCTCAGTGAACAGACATGTAACAGTTAAGTGGGGTGACTGACTGTAGGAGTGTTTTATAACGTCTTCAGAAGAGGCCTCTGCTGACAGAATGACAGGACATGCTGCTTGTTGTTTACAGCACAAGTTGATGACATTTCTTATTGACATCAGTGTCACTGTGTGAGTCACATTAAAGAAAAGTTGACTTCTTTTCTCAGTAATAGCAACAACATGCAGAGGTGCTGAGGTGATGCAATTAAGAAACATAAAGGCACAGATTTGCTCTCTGATGCGGTATCTGTTGCTCTGTTTTAATTTGTGTAGCCGTGGGTCTTGGAGTCAGCGTTCCTCCTGGTACTTAATAAGGTGTATTTATTTCGGCTGTGGAGACGAGGGAGGCTGAAGGTGCTGTCAGTGAAATTGTTTATAGTACATTGATCCCGCAGGCTAATTCTCATTCCACACAAACCCCCCTGATTCACTGCTTCACTACACTGATCATTGATCTCCAGGGCGCTGTTCCACAGCAGTCATGACCAGACACTGCTGGACTCTGCTGCTTGTTGCTCGATGGATGTACAGGATGTTGCTATGTTTCAAAGTGAACTGTCAGGTGATTGTTGGCAGCGTACAGAGACAGATGAGACAGTATGGAGAGGTGGAAATGACTGATGTAAGAATAGGAACATTGCTGCTGTGTCACTGCATCGGTCTAAGCAGTCTGATGTCGATTAGATATTTTCAAGAGCCACCAAGAATAAATCTATGCAGAGCGAATAATTTAACATTTGCACTTCAGAACTGATAACTGAAGTGCTGTCGCTGGCTTCTGCAGAAACTGATTTAGCCTTTTATTTGAGGGATAGACCCTTCAACTGTTGGGCAAGCCCACTGGGAATCACTTCTCTGCTACACAGCCAGGCTATTTCACTAAAACCCCAAAGGTCTGAGCTGCTCTGACTGGTCTGTCCCGGGCAGTCTCTTGTGTCCAACTTAATGACAAAGCACTCTGCTGCATCACGATAGCACATTCAGAAACTTTTCACTGGTTTTGCGCTGAGTATGGATCCTTATTTCTGCTGCTGCATTTGTATCATTTTCTTTTGATGTATACTGAGCTCTGTACAAGAGCTGTTCAAAATGAGTCCTGCTTTTGTTTGTAATAATGAAATATTGCATCAAATGCAGAGGTACAGGAATTTTATGAAGTACAGTGTCAATGCACGGAATAGTGAATTAACTATTTTGGTTCATATTGTAAAGAGTGGTCACAGTTTGGGCACATGCACTTATTAGCTCTCTCGGGGAGCATTACATGGGAAGATCAATACAGTACCATTCTCACATCTGTGCTTACAGTATGGAACCTGAGCCTTGGAGCAATTAACTTAACTAGTCACTAAGCACTGTGGAAGAAAGTAGCAGGACCAGGTAGCCTGCCTCCACTCATAGCTCAGTAGGACACCTACAGCTCTGATAAAAACTTATGAAATAACTCATTTTTGGATTTGTTTGTTTTTTGCAAACAGGGTTGCAAAGAAACACTGATCAAAGGAAATACTGAAGTGTCAAGGAATAGTGAGATCACAAGATTCAAACATTAAACTGACAGTGTGCTTTTAAATTTGTTTGTGTACCTATTAGAGTGACACTATATGGACAAAAGTAAGTAAATAGATGAGTCCGGGTTTGGTGAACATTACCTGCATTGTGCCAACTGTAAAGTTTGGTGGAGGAGGAATAACACTATGGGGTTGTTTTTCTGGAGCCGGCCTGGGCCCCTTAGTTCATCTTAATGCTTTAGCTCACCAAGAAATTTTGGAGAATTTTTGCTCCCAGTTTTCTGAGAACAGTTTGGGGAAGGTCCTTTTCTGTTCCACTAAAACTCTACACAAGTGCACAAAGCAAGGTCCATAAAAACATAGTTGCATGGGTGTCATGTGGAAGAACTTGACTGGCCTGCATAATGTCCTGACCACAACCCCAACATCTTTGGGATGAACTAAAAGGGAGATTGTGAGCCAGGCCAACTCGTCCAAAATCAGTGTCTGACTTCACAAATGCTCTTCTGGATGAATGGGCAAAAATTCCCACAGGCAAACTCCAAAATCTTGTAGAAAGCCTTCCCAGAAGAGTGGAAGTTGGTATAGCTGCAAAGAGGGGAATCACTCCATATAAATGCCTGTGGATTTAGAACGGGATGCCATTAAAAGGTCCTGGAGGTGTAATGTGTAGGTGGCCATAAAGTGTATACAATGAGTTAATCTGATCTGTTTTTGTTTTGGATGGAGCCTAGTTCACTGTTTCTACTCTTTTCTTTATTATATACCTTCACATATGTCCATACATACGCAGACAGTGGTAACAGGCTTCTGTGAGTACAGTTCATTTCCTAAGTCAACCTGATGCAACCCATGGTGTCTTCCTGCTTCTACACACTTATTTAACAAGCACAGCTATCCATTAAAATAGGGTCTAATTTTGTTTACTGACTGCAAAAACAAAGTAAAGGGTATGAATTGCTTTTTTCTCCCCTTTTATTTTTTTTACTATCACCATGGTCTCCTGCAAAGTGCCCTGTCATTAGGATTGTATTATTGTGTGAAAAGGTTTTACCTCTGTTGGAGGATTCGTCAATACTCTGACCCAGGATCTCACCTCCTCAGTCAGCTGTCTCACACATCTCTGCAAAGATTAGCTGATTTACCACAGGGAGAAATAGAGGATTGGCAAAACTGTCTAAAGCATCAAGAAGCAGGCAATACCTTTCACAGAATGATATTGATGTTTTTGAAATTGATGTCTGTGTTGGCAAAGAGGCTAATAAATTGCTTTGATCTGGTCAGAGAAAATGAATTGCCTGGGAAAATATGGGTATCAGTGTCCCAAGTGTAATAATAAAATCATTGGAGGAATATTAGATTATCATGGATTAGACAGATGGGTAATAAAAATATACTAAGATATTTTGAGTTAATGGCTAGAGAGCAGTGAGAACAACAAATGAACAACACAACAATTCCCGGATCTTCTCAACATTTCTTCAAAATGAGAACAATGGATCAATGAAGCAATGTGTCAGAGAGGAGTGTTTTAATTCAAGTAGCTGAATTGTGATTTAGACTGCTGTTTCTTTTTCCAACTCTCCCTCCTTTCCAGAGAGTGGTCCATGAGGGAACCACTGCTGCAATGCAGCAAAACAAATCGTGAGAATCTAGTAAACGTTTGTGACTGTGAAACCTAGCCTGTTCCTCACACTGATCACGTCAAAATAATTGAATATCCGCACACAACCACACACACATGCACGCACGAACGCACAAATGACCTGATGTTCAAAGAATGAGCATCTGCCCTGAAAATCTAATTGTCATCCAAATAAACAAAGTATATTGGCAACATTTCATTGAGATTGCATCAGAAGAGATTAACACTCACAGATGATTATGTATATTGCATCAGCTGTTACTTCCAGCTGCATAAGCTTGCACTTACAGAGTTACAGTCGGTCCTCACTTGCTTCATGTAGCCTTAGCTGGTAAACTTTTTATTTTGTTTTCCATTCAAAGGATAAGATAACACAACTTGAAAGCCTCTGATAACATTTCAGCCCAAAATTTTGTTCACTAAAACTGCTGTATTACATTTGCAAAAGCTCATGTTGGAATATTTATGATATCATGTCAGTATAAATATTAATTTAAAGAAATGTATTGTTCATATTTCATGTACCAGGAGTTGCAGACGAACATGAATTGCCCAGAACTCAGCTGGTTTGCCTCTGCCTTAAATATGACCATGTGTGACCTTTCAACTTTGATTCCACAATCTTGTACCTGTTATCAGATCTTCTACCCTTCACAGGTACTAACCACACAAAGTTTGGAGAAGCTCCAGCAAACTGTAGTGGTCAGTTTTTGACTTTTAATTTTTTTTCATACATCATATCTATTATAGTAAGTAGCCACACAAATCTATGATATTGATCTTACAACTGAGTCAGCTCTCACAGAAATTATATTTATACTTAAAGGTACAGTGTGTGAAAATTAACGGCATCTACTGGTGAGAATGCCAAATTGCAGCCACTGAATACCTGTCTTCTCCCCCCTGCCTTTAGAAAATCTATGGTGGCCCTCAGGGAACAAAATGGATTCTTCCACAACAGGAGTATTTCCAGTACTGAGGTTTATGTATGAAGATATCATTAGAAATTAAAAATGCAACCGAATGCATTTTTAATTTCTAAAAATGCAACTGAATTTTTATTTATTATTTTTATTTATGTATTTAATTTTTTTGTTTTTTCTTAATTTATTTTTATTTATTTATTTTTTATTTTTTTATGATGCAAGGGTATGCAGTCTGTGTGTGTAGTGGGTATATGTATGTATGTGTATTTGTTATGTGTTTGTGAAATAATTTTGAAAAAGACAATAAACATATTGGCAAAAAAAAAATGCAACTGAATGGAATAAGATTTAGGAATTAGAGTTCCAATTTTTATACTGCAAAAGTGACAGATTATAGCTTAGGAGTAATGATAGCCATTCTGCATTGTGATAGAATTTTATACTAAACATTAGCTAGCTGATTTTGATGCTTACAGGCTAGCATTGTGTATAATACCTGGCATTTGGCAAGATAGGGACATTACATATGTTTCCGCATTTAAAGAGTGAACGTGCCTTTTCCCACATCTTCTTTCTCTGTACTTCTTCTTCTTCTTCTTCTTGTAAATTTTATTGGTGGTTGGCAAACAGAGTGCATTACCGCCACCAACTAGTATCAAGTCCACCTGTATCATCCCTGTGCAGGGCCCGCGACCCTGGCGACATCAGCCAAGACCGCGGGCCCTTTCAAACGAAAAATTGCACCAAAGCCTGAACACAGAGTTATTCTTTCTCTGTACTTCCTCTTCTTTGGTTTTATAGCGGGTGACGTCTTCCATAAACAGGAAATGACATCACACAAAAGCTAGTATTCAAGTCTGTTTGTCCCTTATGGGCTACTGTAGAAACATGATGGTAGCACTGTACAGGGTGACCCGCTCCCCTGGGTACCTGAATATCTTCTTCTTTTTTTTAAGTGAACGAAAATATAAAGATCAGTATCCTGGAGTGATTTTACATTGTAAAACGCATAAAGATGTACATTAGACTCTATTTCTGATGACAGATCACCTTAGCCCTCTGGGGTTGATGGACATGCCGGTGAGTCCAGAGGGTTAATTGGTCCTGACTGTATCTTGAAGTTGGCAAGGACCCAGCAGCCCAGTCAGCTTCTATGTTGGTGAAAAGATTTTTATTGAAACCCTCAAGTGACCTTAACCTTTGACCCCTTGACCTCAAAAATTTTTATTAAATCCATATGCAGGGGATAAATCTGGAGCAACCTCATGATGCTATCATATCAGTGGGCCAAAATCTACGAGAAATGTTTGCAGCACCTTGTTGAATCTATGCACCAAAGAACTAAGGAAGTTCTGAAGGCAAAAGACAGTAAAGGTCTACCTGGTAAAGTGGTCCATGTGTGTGTGTGTGTGTGTGTGTGTGTGTTTGTGTGTGTTTCATATCAGTGCACTTCTGCACCATATACAGCCTTCTCTGTGTAGGTTATGCTTTGTTCCTTTCAAGGTTTATGAGTGATTAAGTATCTTTATATCTCCCACATGCAGTTTTCACTTCCACAGGTGCCATACAATCACTCTCCTCCTAAGCTTTCAAGTATAATGTGCACAGAAATTACCTAAGCTTATGAAAAAATATTTGCAGTAGTTAAACATAATAAGAACAGCTAAAGAAATTACAGACACCATTAACTTCATACTTTGAGTCATGATTGTATCATGATTGTAGCATAAAAAAGGTTTACACAGCTAGATGACTTTCTTTTTTAATAAATACATTAATCATTTTATAAAATAGATAACAGAGCTTAGTGTCTATTATTTGTTGTTTGCTTTATATTATCTCAGTCCAGAAAGTATACTTTAGTCATTTTTTAATTCTCCACATCAGTTCCTAAGCCCTTCTACTGTATGTCTCTTTCATAAAATAATATTATCTGCATGAAGATGTCACACCAGTAATCACGCACAGTGACTCAGACAAATAAGAACCTACATTCTGTTTCTCAAGCCTCGCTTCCCAAATCTCTGGCCTCACTGACTCTTAACAACTTCCTTATTTCAAACTAGGCTGACATTTCCAGCAGTTAGGAGGGCACAAGAATGAGGCAGCATGTAAAAATCACTTGCTCTTTCTGTGACCCCAGTCAGCTGAGACTGCTGCACCTACACGTGCCAAACCGAAACAGTCAATATCTTCCTCCTGCTCCGCTCTCAGCGAGGCAGCATCTCTCAGCAGAGATGTAGTAGTGCACAGGTATACAGAAATCTACTTTATAGTTGTCTAAAAAAAGATGTGGTTTTTGTAATCTGTTGAAAGACTGTAGCCACCTTCAATACAAGAACCATCCTAAAACCTTACTCAGCCTGTGGAGAGGTGCACTCTAAGCTGCATTATTCAGTTTTTGAGTATACACACAGATCAGCTGCAATGTTAAAACCAGTTCTAGGTGGAGTAAATAAGACTGATCATCTTAATAGAAAGCGATAGCCTCTAGAAGATCTTTGGATCCTGGCATCATGGGAGGTGTTACTTTGACCACCCATCCAACAGGAAAGTGTGCTCATATTCAGCAGCAAAGTTGATTTGACGACACCTCACAGTACAAGTAGTTAATGACAGAAAACAGTGTGAAATCAAGCCACAAGCTTTTTGAGTTAAAGAAGTGAAGTCTGTTCTTACCCAATCAAGTTGCTTCATTGGCTGAAGACAAAAACTGAAGGCAGGAAAACCCACAAACAACTAATGATAGCTGCACTGAGGGAGCCAGACATTAACATTTTAGGAGGATCAAACTGTTGGCCTTCGGCTCTTCAAAGCAATTCACAGCAACATAACCATGAAGTCAAATCCACTCCGGGGCAGTTTTAGAGTTTCAGAGTAAACAAGATTAAGACAGACTTAAATGGCGTGGCACAATCGTGGCTATGGGATTCTTGAGGAAGGAACCAGTTTCGATTGATGCACTGATAATAAGAGCAATCTTTAATAATCCCCGAGACGTTGCTGTTAAAGAAGTATCACTTACTGTAAGTCAAGAAGGAGTAATTCATACATGGAAAAGACAAAAGTGGGATTTTGCTGCCACTGCTGCACCCTGCCAGAGGCTCTGAGAAAGAGGTCCCCACTTCATCACCCTCTAAAATCAGGCCAACATTTTTAGTGCAAATATAGTGGTTCATTTTTGGAGGGGAATTTCTCTTTTATCTCAGTATAATACGAATAGCCCTCAAGCAGAACCCCTTATTGCAGTGAAACTTTCCATTCGTCATTCCTCCAGTCATGGTTTCCCGTACTAAGTATCCAAGTCTTTTAAGTGACATATGGAGAATGGGTAAAGCATCATAAGATGGAAAGCATTTTTGTGGTGTTGATATTTTCGAGACGTTCCCAGTCATTTTCTGCAAATAAGTCTCAGCTGAGGACTAAAAAAATTAAACTCATTTATGATTATGTTCATTTTAAATTACAACTGAGTCCCTAAAAATGAGAGACTGTGTATAAAAGTGTCTGTTATTGATCAATTTTAAGGCAATATTTTGTTCAACCACTCAAATAAAAGCTGCACTAAAAAGCTAAAATCCAAAAATATTTATACACGCAACTGATATGAATGCCTTAAAGGAAATTTTTAGAGTTCATGTTGCTGATTAATATCACTGTTAAGACCAGCTAAAGGCTGTTAGGAGGATCTACATGTTGTACAATATATGGATGAAAGTATTGGGCCTCTTAATCATTGAATTCAGATGTTTCATTCAGTCCCTTTGCCACAGGTGTATTGCCATGCAGTCTGCCTTTGAAAACATTTGTGAAAGAATGGGTTGTTCCAAAGAGCTCACTAAAATTGAGCATGGTACTGTAATAGGATGTCACCATTGCAACAAATCTGTGAAATTTCTTCCCACCCAGATATTCCACCGTCAACCATGAGTGGTATTATTGTAAAGTGGGAGCATTTGGGAACAACAGCATATCTGACCACATGAAGTTGAAGAGTGGTGTTGCTGAGGACTCTACTGCCTTAGTTACTGCAGAGTTCAAACCTCCTCTGGCATTAACATTAGCACAAAAACTTCACATGGGGTACTTCACACATGGCATCGGTTTCCATGACTAAGCAACTGCATGCAAGCCTTACATCAACAAGACCAATGCCAAGCATTGGATGCAGTGGTGTAAAGTGTGTGGCCATTGAACTTAACCCTACAACAGTGGAAACATTTTGTGTTGAGTTATGAATTATGCTTCTCTGTCTAGTAGTCTAATGGATGAGTCTGGGTTTGGTGAATCCTAGGAGAACATAACCTGCCTGACTGCCTTGTGCCAACTGTATAGTTTGGGGAAGGAGGGATAAAGCCATGAGGTTGCTTTTTCGGGGTTGGCCTGGGCTTTCGTTTCCCTTAGTTTCACTGAAGGGAAATTTTAATGCTTTAGCTTAGCAAAGCCTTTTCGAGAGCTTTTGTCCCACTTCGTGGTCATAATTTGGGAAAGGTCCATTTCTGTTCCAATATGACTGTGCCCCAGTGCACAAACCAAAATTCATAAAGAGATGGTTGAATCAGTTTGGTGTGGAAGAACTTGACTGGCTTGCACAGAGCCCTGACCTCAACCCCATCACATGCCTTTGGGAGATTGTGAGCCTGGTCATCTCATTCAAGTTCAGTGTCTGACCTCACAAGTGCTCTTCTGGATGAATGGGCAAAATCCAAAATCTTGTAGAAAGCCTTCCCAGAAGAGTAGAAACTGTTACACCTACAAAGGGGGACTGACTTCATATAAATACTTATGAATTTAGAATCAGATGTCTTTTGGTGTGATGTTTAGGTGGTGCAATACTTTTGTCCATATAGCGTATCATATCCATGACAGTCTCATGAACCTCATACACTGCATAGAATTTATGACCATGCTTCCTTTCATTTCTATTCTTTTTTAAGCTGTCATTTAATTTTGGATGTTTTCTTGTTGTTTCAGTGTGAACACACAGCAGTGTAAGTTTTGTTTGTTTAGCAAAACATACAAATTTTAGTTTGAAGAATAACTTTTTAAATAGGAATTATTTTCTGTTCTTATTTTCTCTGTACATTTTAAGTCAGGAAGAAGCTCAGTAGTTCTGCTGCACATCTCCTGATAAGCAGTATAGGGTTATCAACAAAAGTAATAGTAATACAGACTGACATTATTGAAGGATTCTGGGCTGTTTCTGTCTTTTTTTTCACTGCTTGCCCGTCTGTCCCTCTTTCTCTCTCCTCTGTTCCTCGACACCTGCAGCACTCTTTCATCTCCTAAACATCAGTATCAATTTTTCACTGCCATAAATCACAGCCAGCCAGGGTGTCAGAAACATCAAGGCACATTACGCAATGGAGCTCATGTCAGCACGTTTTTAACAGCACCAAAACGAGCTTCTCCAAACAGCACAGGATCCTGCTTTGTGTCTACGAGCATAAGTTACAGCAGCATGAATATAAATGAGCACTATGACTAAGCGTTATCTCACTGTCGGGATACAGTAAACAGCAGATCTCAAAGCATTGTTGTATTATTTGGCACAATAAATCCACATTTCCAAAGTGGGTGAGAGGTGGAGGATTACAAAGTTGGGCAAGTGAAAGCAGCCGCCGAGAGAGAGAGAGAGGGAGGGCGAGGGGAATTTTCATGTCAAACTGAAATAAAAAAAATAGAATTAATTTATGTTCTGCAGGTTGACATGGGACTCATTGCTATGGTAACAGGCCACGTGGCTCACCACCTCCCATCTCCACCTTCTCCCATTTTCCTCTCGTCCTCGCCTCCCACAGGCATGGCTCGTCTAAGGAAGATGACACTGGTTTCTTCTCTGTGTCATCGCTGATGTCTGAGAATTAGCGGCATTGATGTTGAATAATCACAAGGTGACAGACCTTCACAAAACACCCACCACCGCATCCAGGGGTTGCATCACACCCTTTAAATAACTGCCTCTCTATTTGTCTCACTTTCTATCCATTTATCACTTGTGATCCACCGTGGTATTACTCTCTCTCTCACCTTCTCTCAGTGAAAGCAAACTACATGTTAACACAGAGGGGCAAAGGGGCTGGGCTGCATTGCAGCCCCACACTCGAGCCCTGTGCTTATATCCCCACTTAATAAGCATCGAGCATCTAAATGATCACAGCGTGGTTTGTTGCTTATTTGGCCCATTTGTCTCTGAAGCCAAAACTTCCTTTGGGACTCTCTTTAATTTCAGCTGAATGAATTTAACAGGATGTGGTTTAGAGAAACCATGCCAGTTAATGAGAGCTCAGGATAATCACTGGTAATTATGAGTACTTTCATATTTTGGTGACCAGTTGAACGAGGCATGAAATACAACCTTGTTGAGATTAGACATCACACAGTTTATGGACTAAGCTTCTAATGAACTATGGGACTTTCAAGAAGCCAAAGAACTCGATGAGACTTTAATCAGGAGTCCTTCAGGCGACACTTAGAAAACTGCTCCCTGTGGTTTCAAAAAGCAGCCTGCTGCCATTCATGTAAACATGACTGTATACATGTCTGTATGACTTCAAATAGAGGATTCAGATTGTGATCTTTTCTTTGTAAGATGACAATTATTAAATGAAGGCACAAGCTTCTCTAGAGGCACTTCCAGCATAGTGGCATTATAGGATAACTCATGTTACCTCATGCTCCTTTTGTAGTGTTGCAGCACAATATATACAAAAAATTCTGGGTTGTTAATATTCAAAAACTAATCAGGGTTGAGGAGTTCAGACTCTAGTGAAGATATAGAAAATATTCTATGGATTGCTTAACTTAAAGGTGTATTCTGGGAAATCAGAGATAACCTTCCCTACACTCTGAGAATGTGCTAGTGTACCTTTCAGCTGCTCCCTTGTATTCTCCACCAAGGCTGTCGCCACAGTTGATTAATCTGCATTGGTAATTTGGCAGAGGTTTTACGCAGGATGCCCTTCCTGACGCAACCCTCCATGGTGAGAGAGGCTTGTGTCCCCACCTGGGATCAAACCAGGGATCATTCGCTTGTAAGGGGACTGTGTAAAGCACTACAGATACAGATGCTAGTGGTTAAAAAAGAAAAGACTCTGGTAGGTACTGATTCAGCTTCTTTACTCAAGTGAAAGTTAAAAAGTACGGGCTCTGACATGTAGTCAAAGTATGAAAGTATAAAGTAGCTCTTTGAAGGATATTTCTACCAGCTATTTTTGTGCTAAACTAACTGAACCTCATGACATGTAAAAATAATATCAATACAAGGGAACAGGAATTTTATTTCAGCTTCTATTTTTATTCTTACCAATGTGCTCAGCTCGAACAACCTTTATTCACAACACAAACAGAGAAAAACAAAGCAGAATTTTCAAAAAGGAAAAAAGCTCTATTGCTGTTTCCTGTGTTCAGGGGTGTTGCTAGGATTTTTTAAATGGGGTGGCACAAGGTGTCCACCAACCATCAGTCAGAAATAAAAATGAAACCAACGCACTTGAAAACTGGTTGAAAATTCAGTGAGTTATAATGCTTGCCTCTATAAGCAGTGTCTCACACATCCTTTGTGTGCTTTGTGTGTTTGCAAAGTAAAGGAGTTAAGAAATGATAGACAGTGGACCAAACCACTGTGCGATACAAGAGGGGGAATCCAGCTTTCAGAATTTACAAATATGATTCATTCCATTCATAGTTAAACTAATAACTTTAACTGCATGTAAGTTTATTTAAAATTCCATAGTCTTATATTAACAGCGATGCATTGTGGAGGTCAAAGCTGCCTTTCATAGAAAAAGCGAAGGCAGAACTCCACTACACTACAGGGGACACAGTTAGTTTAGCTAAGCATTAAGACTAGAAAAAAGAGGGAAAATGCCAGTCTCAATCCATCCCAAAGAAATCCAGATTGGGAAATCTTTTTAAACTTTGGGCATGACAGCTGCTCCTCTTTCTTCCAGCCCCCATGCCAAGCTAGGCTAATAGCTTGCTGGCTGTGATTTTATAACTAGCAAACAGACATGAGATCTTCTTACCTTTAAGAATGTACAGACAGGAAGGGAGTAGCAGCGATATGTTGGCCAGAGACCTTGGAACATCAGTGAAATTCACAGATTTGTATCCATGACAGATGAAATAACCGCTGGCAGACACACAGTAAAACTAATCTCATGTTTGAGGTAGCAGGATGGGGAATTTGCAAGAGGGTTACATAACCTGGATTGTGGATTGGGTTTTATGAATAAGTGTTGTGGTCCATGGGGTTTTGTGTTCTTGTTCTAGGTTTTCTAGTATTTTGTACATTCTTATTTTGGGGCTTTATTCTCAGTTTGGGTTTTCACGAGTTAAAGTCTGTTTGTATTTCTTTAGTTGTGAGCTAGGTCCTTTTTGTGGTTTGTATTACAGATTTTAATATCAGATCCTTTTGTGTAAGACCCTTAGTTTTGGTGTTTTTAATATTTGGGGCTATTGTTATTATTTCCACCCTCCTAGTGTCTCCTGGTGTCTCATCTCTGTATAATTTTTCTCTCTAGTATTTTCTGTTTTATTTTGGAGACCTGTGTGTATTGTGCCTTGCCCTTAGTTCCTGTTGTTGTTATTCCCTTGATTGTTTCCACCTGTGATCCTCTCCCTCCTATTCTTCATTTGTCATTAGTCGGTGTATATAGTCCTGTCATTCCTTTACGCCTTGTTGCGTCATCTCCCTTTCAAGCTGTGTGTTCCCCTGGGTTGTAGTTCCATATTCTTTTTTTAAAAAAATATTTCAGACTTAGTCTTTTTTTGTAAAGGATTTTAGTCGCAATAAATTGGCTCACTCTTTGTTTTAACCTGTTTGCCTCTTCTAAGTTCTGGGTTTGAGTCCACCTTCCTCCACACTCTACATACATGGTTGTCATGGTTGGAAAAATAATTCCAAAATCTGTTTGAGGTACTTTATGAATGTTGCCTCAACATTGTTGTTAGACTTCATAGCAAGAGAATATTTGTATTCAAGAACTGCTTTCTAGGAACTCTTTACTGATTAGAATAAAACAAACTCCATAAAAAATCTCCACTGAAAGAATGAGAAGAAAAAAAAAACCCAGTCCAGTAGTGACTCTTAACTAATGACCTGAGGCTTTTGGGTCCATTTCTTTTCCTACTGAGCTAACAGAGTTCATACTCAACTTGTCGGATACCTGAGTTTATGATGCTGACATTGTGAAAATTGAGGTGATGATCCTAACAGTTGAATGAGTTAAGTTCACCAAGCAGCAAATGAGACAAAATTTAGATATACATAAACATAAATAGTTTAAAATTTTGTTAATTAAAAATATCCGAGCAATGCTAGTCTGTGTATGCAGAGAAGATGCTGTGTAGCCATCTGTTCACAAAAATGTACTAATCAGATGAGTTGTTTTAAAAAACAATGCATTTAATTTCTTCACTGCAAAAATCTGATCTATAGTTATTACTATGTAAGAGATGGTCTGACTAGACCTCTATTCTACGTGCAAACATCATCAACATATGCCCATCTACAGTTCAGTTTTTAATATCACAACCCGTTTTGATCATGGCGATAAGCTTAACATTTCAACCATGTTTGCTGGGATAGCATTATTTAAACACCACATCTCCGTTTTGTTATACGAACATAAGTGCATGAGGGATAAAAACCTTGAGAACATCACTGGTTTATATTTTTAGGCTTTAATAAAGGAAACGTGCAAAATCAGTGAGGTGGCCCTTTACAAGAAAGTATGCCTTCTACTTTGGATGGGAAAAATGAGAGCTCTTCTTCTTCTTCTCCTTCTTCTTTCGGCTGTTCCCGTTAGGGGTCGCCACAGCGGATCATCTGCCTCCATCTCATCCTATCCCTTGCATCCTCTTCCCTCACACCCACCCTCTGCATGTCCTCCTTCACTACATCCATCAATCTTCTCTGTGGTCTTCCTCTTTTCCTCCTGCCTGGAAGCTCCATCCTCAACATCCTTTGTCCAATATATCCACTATCCCTCCTCTGAACATGTCCAAACCATCTCAGCCTTGCCTCTCT
>VUQH01081811.1:47321-63994 GCA_015106775.1 Etroplus canarensis | reverse complement strand
GTGGCAGAGAAGTATGTGAAGGTGGTGCAGGACATGTATGAGGACAATGAGACAGTGGTGAGGTGTGCTGTAGGAGTGACAGATGGGTTCAAGGTGGGGGTGGGATTACATCAGGGCTCTGAGTCCCTTCTTGTTTGCAATGGTGATGGACAGATTGACAGATGAGGTCAGGCAGGAGTCTCCACGGACTATGATGTTCGCTGACGACATTGTGATCTGTAGTGAGAGTAAGGAGGAGGTGGAAGAGAGCCTGGAGAGGTGGAGGTGTGCACTGGAGAGAAGAGGAATGAAAGTCAGTAGAAACAAGACCGAGTACGTGTGTGAATGAGAGGGAGGTAGGAGGAATGGTGAAGATGCAAGGAGTAGAGGTGGCAAAGGTGGATGAGTTTAAATACCTGGGATAAGCCATCCAAAGCAACGGACAGAGCACAAGAGAGGCGAAGAAGAGAGTGCAGGCGGGGTGGAGTGGGTGGAGACGAGTGTCAGGGGTGCTTTGTGAAAGAAGGATAGCAGCAAGAGTGAAAGGGAAGGTTTACAAGATGGTAATGAGACCTGCTATGATTTATGGTTTGGAGATGGTGGCACTGACAAAAAGACAGGAGGTGGAGCTGGAGGTGGCAGAATTGAAGATGTTGAGATTTTCCCTGGGAGTGACCAGGATGGACGGGATTAGAAATGAGTCCATCAGAGGAACAGCTCAGGTTGAGAAGTTTGGAGACAAAGTCAGAGAGGAAAGGCTGAGATTGTTTGGACATGTGCAGAGGTGGGATAGTGGATATATTGGACGAAGGATGTTGAGGATGGAGCTGCCAGGCAGGAGGAGAAGAGGACGACCACGGAGAAAGTTCATGGATGTAGTGAAGAAGGACATGCAGAGGGTTGGTGTGAGGGAAGAGGACGCAAGGGATAGGGTGAGATGGAGGCAGATGATTCTCTGTGGCGACCCCTAACTTGAGCAGCCGAAAGAAGAAGAAGAAGAAGAAGAAGAAGAAGAAGAAGAAGCAATGAGACTCAGTCAAATACCTGAAAGCAATGATTAGCAGGTGTGGCCCAATACTTTTGTCCATTTAGCAACTTATTCACATCACAGTAGCATGAACATAAATTAACATGAAATTTCAATAACTGCATGATGTCAATAACATAATTAATGTACTTTGAACATTCTGGTATGGTACTGTTCTTGACTGATCTGTACCTAAAAATCTGCCAGATTAAATTAGTTTCCTATACATAACAAATAAGATCAGTTTTACTTAAAAGAAAGACATTTAAACTGAAAAATAATTTCTTTACTGAAGTCACCATATGATCTGTATAATGTAATATTATGTTGAAAAATGACGCCCACAAGAAAAAGGCCAAAAACTGCAGTTCTTTGACTGGCCACTTTAAGCTATAAAGCGCTATCTGGTTAGGATGTCTCTTGGGCTTCACTCCAAGTGCAGGCAATTCCGCTTTTTGCTGAGATCTGATTTTTTGTGTGCAGTCGTAAACATTATAATTTAAATGCAAACACCATCAGGCTCCAGGGTGAAGAGTCTCCGGCCCTGAAGTGGCATGAATGCACAGAAGAAAACGTGACACAAGCAGCATGCTGTGATTACGGAAGTAAATATGGATGCTACACATATCAGCATGTGAGTAAAAGTTCACTTTCTTTCCAGTGACTAGTTCCATCAACACTATCTGCCTTACTTGTTTTGTGCATTGTTGACATTTGATCTTGCTGTGTCTCACCTCCTCCGTGCAGAATTATGACATCTCTCTCATTTCAGTGACAGAAAAGTCAGATGAAATGCAACATGACTGTTCAGACTGAGAACACTTTGAAAAACATCAGATGCGTATCCAATTTAGGACCACATTTGGAAGTGACCTGAATCCAATTTGAAAAAATCAGATCTGGGCTGTTCATACTGTGATAGACAAATCAGATATAGGTCACATATAATAAAAATCAGATTCATCATGATCAGATTTGTCATGTGTCTCCATCTCCTCCTATCCCTTGCATCCTTTTCTGTTACACCAAACATCTTCATCCATGAACCTTCTCTGTGGTCTTTTCCTTTCCTCCTGCCCAGCAGCTCCATCTTCAACAAAAACTCCACAACATCTTCAACATCCAGTATCCCTCCTCTACCCATGTCCAGACCATCTCAACCTTTCCCCTCTAACTTTATCTCTAAACCACTCAACACGGTGGCATGGTGGTTAGCACTGTTCCCTCACAGCAAGAGGGTCCGGGTTCAAATCCAACAGCTGGCTACCTTAGGCCCTTCTGTGTGGAGTTTGCATGGTCTCTCTATGCTTGTATGGATTCTCTTTGGGTCCTCTGGCTTCCTCCCACAGTCCAAAAACATGCAAAGGGGGCTAGGTTAATTGACAATTCTGAATTGACCCTAGGTGTGAATGGTTGTTTGGCTCTAAATAGTGACCTGTCCAAATGGTGTACCCTGATGACAGCTGGGATAGGCTCCGACCCTCTCATTTCTAATCCTGTCCATTATGGTAATTCACATAAACATCTTCAAGTCTGCCACTTCCAGCGCTACGGCTTGTATTTTTTGACAGTGTCACCCTCTCCAAACTATACATCTTAGCAGGTTTCACTACTGTCTTGTAGACCTTCCCTTCTGTCAAAAATCAAACCTGACACTTCTCTACCCACTCCACCCTGTCTGCACCGTCTTCTTCTTGTGCACTGTCCATTGCTTTGGATGGCTGAACCCAAGTACTTAAACTCATCCACCTTCACTACCTCTATTCTTTTCATCTTCCCCATTCCACCTGCCTCTCTCTCATTCACATACATGTATTCTGTTTTGGTTCTATTGACTGCCATTCCTCTTCTCTCCAATGCATGCCTCCACCTGCTCCCTGCACCTGCATGCATATGTATTTTTCTTTCGCTGCAATTACTGCTGCAGTTCTTTTGGGGTATGTCTCTACCAGCTTTGCACATCTAGAGACTGAAATTTTTTGCCCATTCTTCTTTGCAAAATAGCTCAAACTCAGTCAGATTGGATGGACAGTGTCTGTGAACAGCAATTTTCAAGTCTTGCCACAGATTGTTAATTAGATTTAGGTCTGGACTTTGACTGGGCCATTCTAATACATGAATATGCTTTGATGTAGCTCTGGCTGTATAAGATTGCTGTCCTGCTGGAAGGTGAACCTCCGCCCCAGCCTCAAATCTTTTGCAGACTCTAACAGGTTTTCTTCCAAAATTGCCCTGTATTTGGCTCCATTCATTTTCCCATCAACTCTGACCAGCTTCCCTGCCCCTTCTGAAGAAGAGCATCCCCACAGCATGATGCTGCTACCACCATATTTCATGAATGGGATGATGTGTTGAGGATGATGGGCAGTGTTAGTTTTCTGCCACACATAGTCTTTTGCATTTAGGCCAAAAAGTTCAATTTTGGTCTCATCTGACCAGAGCCCCTTCTTCAGCATGTTTGCTGTGCCTCCCCACATGGCTTGTCGCAAACTGCAAAACGGACCTTTTATGACTTTCTTTCAACAATGACTTTCTTTATGTCACTCTTCCATAAAGGGCAGATTAGTGGAGCGCGTTACAAATAATTGTCCTGTGGACAGATTCTTCCAACAGAGCTGTGGATCTCTGTAGCTCCTCCAGAGTTACCATGGACCTCTTGGCTGCTTCTCTGATTATTGCTCTGTAATGGAAATTTTAATTTTTTGCTTGTCTGTACATTGTGCACTCAGTGGAAAAGTATTTCAGGGTTTTGTTGTACAAGTCTAATGGTTTGTCTTAGGTCATGGAGACCTTGTCCTTCTCTCCACGACATCTGGTATGGGATAACAGTTATTATCAGGCGCCTCACTTGGTTGTTGTGATTGTCTCTTATCACTCTTTGCTGCTGAGGTCCTATATAACGACAGCCGGGAACCCCTGTTAGTTGGAATAGATTCCTGGTTACACATATCCTGTGTGCTGTGTTTTTTGTTCCCTTCATGCATGAGTCAATAAAAACTGCAGTTAACTTTTCTCACCCAGACTCTTGTTAAATATTTCCACCACAGCTCTCTGTGGCCGGCCTTTCAGTTTAGGTGGCCATTTCTTGGTAGGTTTCAGTTATGCCACACTCTTTCCATTTTGATGGACTGAACACCGCTCTGTGAGATGTTCAAAGCTTGGGATATTTTTTTTAACCTAACCCTGGTTTAAATTTCTCCACAACTTCATAACTCCAAAACAGCTGTATTTATATTGAGATAAAATTACACACAGATGGACTCGAGTTAATCATTGGGTGGCTTCTGAAGGCAATGGATGCACTGCATTTTATTTAGGAGTAAAGGGAGCTGAATACACATGCATGCCACACTTTCAGATTTTTATTTTTATTTATGTAAACCATTTTCCTTCTGCTTCACAATTATGCACTACTTTGTGTTGATCTATCACATGAAATTCCAAGAAAATACATTTATGTTTGTGGTCGTAACATGACAAAATGTGGAAAAGCTCAAGGGGTATGAATACTTTCACGAGGCACTCTAGTATAAAACTTTCTACTAAAAATTGAAATAAAATAAAATTAAAGTAAAATTGACCTTCTGATTTGATGTGATTTTCCTTGTGAGGGGATGCTGTCATCAGTAACAAATGTGATCCATTAGGTATTCAGTTTGTCAGACGTCAAGAGTGCATAAGGCATTTTTATGCACTCTGCAGTCACAGTCAAGCATTTGGCATACTTTGCTCACGGCTAAGACATTTTAGAATCAGCAGAATGAGCTCCAGCAAAGAAAAGGTTGACTGCAAGGCAGCTACTCATTCTTTGTTTGAGGGCATGCCAAACTAGCCGCTAGGTGGGCATTATGCAAATGAGCTACATGGTGACTTAGGTAAATAATGAAAGATGGCAGCATGGACTGCCAATGTGGTGTTTCAGGCCATTCAAAAGCAGTGTTTTCTATCCTGTGGTGTGGACTTCATAACTTCAAAGACTTTTAAATGCTCAAAATATGAAAAAAATATGAAAGAATGAGAAAAATATAAGGAAAAGGAAAAAAAGCATAAAAAGCTTAGTATGGGCTCTTTAAAATGCTACATGTGTTGTCAAAAACAAAAAGAAGAACACAAGAAATGTTAGTAGTAATTCCTATTTCGTCGGGTATACTGTGCAGACAGTTATGGTTAAGTTGACTAACAACTTCAGTATGGCTTGCAGCGAAACCCAGTATCAGTAGTACTTACCACTTGGGCCCATTGTGACAGGCTCTTCCATCCTTTCCTCCTGGTCAGTGGGAATGGACATTGGGATGAGCAGGACCACACCTAAGCTAGTGCCCACCCACAGACATGGGGTGGGCAGGACATCATTCTTTCGCCCATAGGACTCTCCAAACTGCAGTGTGGTGATGGCCTCTTTGGTGTCCCGGTCAATGCTGGATACGCTGGAACTGCGCGAGCGGGTGAAGGAGTTTTCACGACTCTCTACAGCAGCAACCGCCAAACACAGAAGCGTGGCAAAGGCAGTAACGATGTGAGAGAAGATGGACGTGCAGGAGTGCCAAAAGAAAGAAGAGCAAAAGAGGAAAGAGAAAGTGTTGGATGGTGGAAATTTATGGCATGAATTAAAGAGTGGTGTAGAGAAGAGCAACATGATGAAAACATGTAAATGAAGAAATGAGAGGATGAACAGTTAAAAAGAAAAAAAAATATACCTGTAAAGAGAGATATTCTAAAATAATAAAAAAAAAAATTGTCTGCAGATTGTATGTGATGTAAAAAAAGTGGAACAAAAATGCCACTGAACAGATGTGAAACACTGAGAAGCAAAGTGATAAATCATTGCAGAGACAGCTGGACAGAAACATATTTTCCCACCGCACCAGGTACACACACACGTGCGTGCACGCACACACACACACACACACGCACACACACACACACACACACACACACACACACACACACACACACACACACACACACACACACACACACACACACACACACACACTTTTACTGAAAGTCTTACTTTATGGAGACTGCAGTGGTTTTTGAGACTCTACTTAGTGTCCTGGTGGCAGACATTTACAAGAATGTGCAGGTACAAACACACGCGCACACACACACACACACACACACACACACACACATGCACGCATAGGCAGTTGCTACAAATTGAAAAAACTTCTTTGATTATTTGAGTGCTACATGTCAAGGTCCACTATGTACCTAAAGCCTCCATCATGAAAGTGTTTCTGTATTGCTGCATTTCTGAATTATTCAAAGCCAGGAAATGTGCTGTACTGCATTCCCATCCCAATGTTACACAAAGTGCAGACTTTATGTAACAGCAACTGCAGATGGTTGCAAAGGCTGGTATACACATACTTGACAGCTGTTTAATAGATGCGTTTTCAGCAACACCAGATCTACCAACCAGATCTGTGTAAGTGATTCATTTATTTGCTTGGTATAAAAGCCTAACAAGGGATGAGGGCTGCAAATTAGCTTCAGATGAATTTCACATCTACCAGTATGTGTAACAAATTTTACCTGTATTACCTCTGTTAAATAAACTAATAAAATAAATATTATTTTAATATAATATTGATATATTATACACATTAAAAACAATACATTCAATACCAGTACCTTCACTATTCATGAGCCCTTGCTGGATATACAGTGTGCTTTAAGTCAAACGCTATGTAAAACACTATAAGCTTCCATACAGATGACATAAAAAACAGCTTGGGATCAATAAAATCTATCTATCTATCTATCTATCTATCTATCTATCTATCACCCAACACGAGCACCTTCCAGGACATGAGCAGGCACTTACATGTATGCTTTAGATCATACAGGGCCACAGGACGGACTGACATTCTGACTGACTGACGGACGAACGTAAATTACTCAGCAGGACAGCAGTTGATGGGTTTGTGGCCGAAGCCCCCTTACCTCTCTCACTCCAGCAGTAGGGGGTGGTGGTGTGGTGCTCATCGTGGGAGTACATAGTGACTCCATGTAACTGCTGAAGCATTGCCCTCCTGGATGCATGCCCTACTGGTCCCCCACAACATGAACCCCATAGAACAAACCACACCCCGCCATGACCAGAGAAACAATTACATACATGTATGCACATACACCCAAGTGTAGCCATACAGAGCCAAGAAACATACGAGACAGACAGATGAACAGCAGTACCAGAGAATGACAGAAAGGGAAAGAGAGAAAGAAGCAACTGAGCATGGACAGATTGCTTCAAATATATATCAAGACAGAGAGAGTTGAAAAAGAGGCTGCTCGGATACGTTTCTGGTGGCCACACAACCTTTACTCACATGTCCATTTTCTGTCTGAATCCCTTTCGGCACCATCTGCTACACTAAACAGTGTTGGCAAGAGTAGCAGGTTTCTACACTTCAAATGTTATTAGTAATTCTGATATAACATCCCTAAATACAGTTCTGTGTGGTCAGTGAAGCACTACTGTACAGCATGGTTGCATGACAACAAGAATTTTGATATGTTTTTTCTTTGAAACTGCCACAAAAAGCTTGTGAAGTGGATTCCAGTTTGCAAGGTGGCTTCAAAGCAAACACAAAGACTCAATTACAGAATCAATTCAATTCAAAACTGACAAGGTAACCAATCACAGAATATGCCACAAAGTCAAGGATGTCAAGCATAAAGAAAGTGTGCTTTTTCTTTTTTTTTTTTAAATCAAAATACCAATATATTTTCCTTTTTTATAGTTAAAATTTGTATTTATTTACAACAGAGCTGTACAATACTGCTGCAAACACAAAGACAAAATATTCTTCTGCTGTGAATCTGGATGGCAGCGACTCAGTTTTGCAGTGTGTCACCAGGGCGTGTTTATGCTGTGCGACAGAGCCTGCAGGGCGTCGGCTAATGAAAGTCAGGCTCAGTGGTACTCTGACAGGACACAGGGACCCCTGGAGTGCCCCTTACAGGGAGCAAGGAGACAGACGAAGCAGTGTCAGGGAGGTGATAAGGAAAAGGCAGACAGTCTGAAGTGGGGTGACAAAGTGCTATCTGCAGTGGTACCTGCACAAGTATATACCTACAAACAGTTTACAGAGACAAAGACAGACACCTGGAGACTATCTTTAATGCCTATCTACAGTCATGTGAAAAAGAAAGTACACCCTCTTTCATCTTTAAGGTTCTATGTATCTGGAAATAATAGTCATCTGCTCCTCAGCAGGTCTTAAAATTAGGTAAATACACCATCAGATGAACAAAAATGACAACATGTCATTATTAACTTTAACAAGAACTAAGCCAAAATGCAGAAACAGTGTGTGAAAAATGAAGTACAGCCTTACTACCACCATACAAATTAAGAGGAAAGTAGTAGCCAGGTGTTGCTAATCAAATGCGCTGATAAATGGATCATAAGCAATCGTGACCACCTCTATAAAAGCAGAAGTTTTGGCAGTTTGGGGGTCTGGCACATTCAGGTGTGTGTTAACACAATGCCAAGGAGAAAAGACGTCATCAGTGATCTTAGAAAAGAAATTGTTGTTGCCCATCAATCTGGGAAGAGTTGTAAGGCCATTTAATATAGATGTCTGTCTTCCCAGGAGTGGATGTTCCACCAAATTCACTCCAAGGTCAGACTGTGCAGATAAACTGCAAGAAAACCCAAGACCTTCATCTCAGACTCTCCAGATCTCAGCATGTTAAATGATGAGGTTTGTAGAGAAAAGACTGAACTACTATGGCTTATTTGGAAGGGTTGCCAGAAGAAAGCCTCTTGACTCTGAAAGAAACATGCCAACGTGGCTTAGGTTTGCAAAACTGCATCTGAACAAAAGACTTCTGGAACACTGTCTTTTGGACAGACGATATCAAAATGGCGATGTCTGGCCATAATGCACAGCACCATGTTTGATTAAAACCAATCCGAGAATATCAGAACAAACACCTCATACCAATTGTTAAGCATGGTGGTGGATGGGTGATGATTTGTGCATGTTTGGTAGCCACAGGAGGTGAGTTGACCACAAACTCAACTGCATACCAAAGTATTCCAGATTCAAAAGTGAGGCGATCTGTCTGACAGCTAAAGCTTGGCTAAAATTTGGTCATGGAATAGGACAAAGATTAGATGATTAGATGGCAGATGATTTTTTTAATATATTATATCCTGATATGCAAAATCTTACAACTGAAAGAGGGTGAACTGCCTATACAATTAGACTTTGCTTTGACACAAATTAACACATGTAGAAAGATGTACCTGATACGTTAAATTGGTCAATATAAATGGCAATTGAGAAATATTTGACCTCAAATTTGAGAGCTCCAACAGAAGATTCCTGTTTCAAAAAGCCATGTAACAGCAGCCCTGCTTCTTCAATATAACTTCAAACTTGAATGTAGGTGTGTGTGAGTTCCTCAAGGCAGTCACTGAGTAACCTTAGCGTTGATCCAATAAAATTTGTATTTTAGTAGAGCGTTTTTTACTTCTTAATTTTGTAGATTATCAGATACTAGATTGGATGATATTACTGTTGCAAAAGGGAAAACCTGTGATACTATCAGATTTGTTAGACATGTCTGATTTTTTTTACTGTTCTTGAAAAAAATCCAACATGTCTACCAGCAAATATGATGGTATCATGCAAAAGTATCTTTACTATTTAAAAGGTGTGCTGCCTAACCCAGATGGGAGGCATGGGAATGTTTATCATACATGGACTCTGGCTTCCCTTGCCATTTCCCTCCTCTGTCTATTTGCCCGGCATGCAGATCTCATTAACATCGGGCTAATTTCTTGCACTGCTTGTTGACCTTTAATTATTCCAGTGATCCTGCTGGCTCGTCACTGTGGTACCCAGTGCAACTGATAAACAACAGTGCTAAAGGTAGAGTTGGATAGGGAATATGTCTGCTGAGAAAAAGTGACTGTTCAAGCATAAATTATGGCCATTAATGCTGCTTCAAGTCATTGCTATTCTTGCTTTTTCACGCTCTTATCTTCTTCTTCTTACAGCATGCTATGAGTCTGACAAAGGACTTGCTATATGTCAGACTAAACAACCACAGAATATGTTTAAGTAAAGCTAACTGTAGTGTTCAAACTCAAAACAACTGTATGCTTTATATTCACTATAGTGACAATACAAGTGGCTTACTGATATGATGATATATGCTACCTATAAAAATGTTCACCCCCATGAGATATTTCACCCTTTTATTGCTTTAAGAAATGAAATCATGGTCAAAATAATTTTACTTTTTTGACAAGAATTTGCAAAAAAAAGCTTCTTTCATGTCAAAGTGAAAACAGAGTTTTACAAACTAATGTCAATTAATTAAAAATGTATATAGGGTAAAATAAATTGCTGCATAAATATTCACCCCTTTAGGTCAGTATTTATTAGATGCATATTTGGCTGCAACCACAGCACTGAGTCTGCATGGATATGTCATAATCAGGCTGGTACATCTGGACACTGTAATTTTTCTCCATTCTTCCTTGCAAAATAGCTCAAGCTCTGGCAGGTTGCTCGGGAATGAGGCTTGAACAGTACATTTCAAGTCCAGCTACAAATTCTTGAATGGACTGAGATCTGGGCTTTGACTTGGCTGATACAGAACATTCACCTTGTTATCTTTGAACCATTTCTGTGTAGTTTTTGTTGTTGTCATGGTCCTGGGTTTTTGTAATAAAGTTTTGTATATTCTGAGTTTTGGTTTTGAGCTTCTTGTTTTTTAGGCTCTGTTTATATTATTCTGTTTATAGTGGAACCTTAGTTCTAGCCCCACCTATGTTTAGTATGGTTTATTGTAATCTTACAGTTACGTTTTAAGTTTCTGTTCTAGTTTTATTTAGTCTCTAGACCCTCTTTGTGTTTTGTTTTGTGGATTCTGATTTCTGTTGCCTCTGTATAAGAGCCTTAGTTTTGTAATTTGGATATTCAGGTATTTGCTATTATTTCCACCCTCCTTATGTCTCCTGGTCTCTAGTCTCTGTGTATTGGCTCGTGTTATCTTGGAGTATTTGTATATTATTTGTGCTGTTTCTGTTGTGATCCTGGGTTTATTATTTGCAGTTCTGTTCATTACTTTCTTTAGTTCTCATTCCCAGTCTGTTGTATTCCCACTTTAAGCTTCGGTTATAGCCACCGCTTAAGTTAGTTCGTTAATTATCTATGCCTCCTCTGTGTTATCCTCTTGTGCTCTTGTTCATATGTCAAGTTTAGTCTTGCCTCATCTTTCCCTGTCAATATGCTCCTCAATTCTTGTTTTACTTTGGTATCAGTCATGTCCTGCGCATTGTGGTTTAGTTTTGCTTCCTGCCCCAGTCATGACCTCTGCTCCTCTCCCTCCTGTTGCTCATTAGTCCGTGTCTATTTATTCCCTTGCCTCCCTCTGCTCTGGATTGCATCGTTGAGGCTAGTCAATATCTTATTATCTATTATATAAGATATCTATTGTCTTATTTTCAAGGACTTTTGACTTAAATAAAGATCACTTTAAGTTTGCTCATCCTGCTTCCTAGAGTCCTACATTTGGGTCCTACTCTCCACACAATGAGGAACATGACAGCTGTATGCTTGGAGTCATTGTCTTGCTGGAAAAAAATCTTCTCCCAAGTGGTAATTTTCTTGAAGACTGAGTCAGATTATCTTTCTGGATTTGGCAATATATTTCAAAATTCATGTTTCCCTCTACAACCTCTCAGGGCCTGCTGCTGAGGAGCATCTCCAGAGCATGATGCTCGACCACCATGCTTCACAGTGGAGATGGTGTGTTTGTGGTAATGTGCAGTTTTTGGTATTCACCAAACATAACGTCTAGTCTGATGGCCAAAAAGCTAAATTTTGTCTTATGAGACCAAAGACTCTTCTTCCAGTTGACCTTGGAGTCTTCCAAATGCCTCTGGGTGAATTCTGGGTAAGATATCATATGAGATTTTTTAAGAGTGGCTTTCTCTTTGCCATTCTCTCCTACAGTTTCGACTGGTAAAGAACCCAGGCAAAAGTTCTCGTATGTACAGTCTCTCCCGTCTGAGCCACTGAAGCTTTTAACTCCTTCAAAGTGGTTGTATGTGTCTTGGTGGCCTTCCTCACCAGTCTTCCTCTCTCCTGGTGACTCAGTTTGTGAGGATGGCCAACTCCAGGCAGATTTAGACAAGTGCCACACTTATTCCATTTTTTTAATGATGGATTTGACTAAACTCCATGGGATGTCCAGTGATGTCCAATCTTTTTGTAGTCACCACCTGACTTACACTTTTTAATTATCTTTTCTGAGTTGCTTGAAGTGGTCTTTTGTCCTCATGTTGCAATTGTAGCTGGAATACTGACCAGGCCTCTCAGACACAGGTGTTTATATACTACAATCACTTGTCACACATCAACTGCACTCAGGTGATCTGATTGTGACACTACTGGTAATTTGGCAGAGGTTTTGTCCCAGATGACTTTCCTGATGTAACCCTCCATTGTGGGAGGGGCTTGTGTCCCCACCTGGAATCGAACTAAAGGGGACACATTTATTTTACACTATATAATATTTTTAATTAATTGACATTGCAGCCTAAGGCACATTTCAATTTGTAAATCCTGTTTAGACCTTTATATGACATAAACATTTTTGAGCAAATTCTTCTAAAAAAAACAACAAAATTATATTGACAATGGTGACTACATTTTCTAGGCAGTGTATACAGTAAATATGGACCCCATGTGAAAGATGGGCATGGCTTTATCGTCTGATGAAGCAAATGCAGACATGCCTTAAATCTTCATTCATTCTAATTGTGAATGTGGTGTGACTTGGATTGCAAAAATAGAAGTCTGGTTCAATAGAAGTCTATGAGGACAAAACCCCTTGGCTCCACTGTTAGTCTGTTAGTGACCTCAGTGAACACATTTCTGATGAGCTTATGGTATAATATCTATCAATAGCTAGTTTTAAGTCTTTCTAAATAGAGCTTGCTCCATCCATCCATCCATCCATCCATCCATCCCTTCTGTTTATCCAGTTCAGGGTCATGGAGGGGCTGGAGTCAGCATACACCCTGGACAGGTTACCAGTCTATCACAGAGCTAATGTGATGATGATCCTTTAGGAAATTCTGATCCTCATTAGATCAAAAAGGAGGAGGGACTTCACTAATCAAAGGGTGAAGTCATGATTTCTGCATCAATCTTTTATATACAGTATATGCATATAGTACAACAGAATTTTTATTGATCCAAATTTACCAAAGAATTCTCTTAACTCAATCTGTTGCTCTTTTTAAATCCTCCAATATCATATATCTTTAATACTGTTCTAAAGGATAGCATTTGTGGCTGGTAATGTCATTGTCCCAGGGTTTTGATCCATGGTTTTGAATGGTAATCCTTATTTCTCGTTTTTCTTTTTTTGGTTTGATTTCATCATTATTCTTAGTTTTGGATATTTTTCAGGCTGAGTTTTGATTCTTGCTTGTTTCTTGATATTATAGACTTGTGTTTATCAGTTAGTGGTTTTGGAGCCTACTTTCTAACCCAATGTCTAGCTTCTCCAGTGTTCCTTGTATCTTATTCAGTGTGAGTTTCTTCTCTCTGTGTTTAGTTTCTTCTTTTGTATTTTCTGTTTTACTTCGTTAATCAGTGTCTTTTGTTCTGAATAATGCCGTCTGCGATGACCCTGATAATATTGAGCTGTTTCTGCTTATCCTCCTGTGTTCGATCCTTAATCAGTGTATCTATAGTCCTGTCTTCCCCGTGTTCCTTTTTGGATTGTCTGCATATCTCCCATGCTCATTTACCTCTTTGTGGAGTTTTTGGGATTCAGTGTTTTTGACTGGAGCTTTTGACCTAATAAAAGGATTTTTGATTTTTTTATTCTGCCTCCCTGTGTGAGTCCCACATTTTGGTATTTGGGTCCACTCTCCATTGTATAGATCTTAATATAGTATGTAAGTCCTTGATAGTGATCAGAAAATTTCACGGCAACTTGACTATTGGATGATGGAACAGCTTGTGCACTCTTGCCTGTCTAACACCCCTGTGTGTTTTTAGGGGTTTTTATAAATCAGGCCAAGTTTAAGTGAAACAGTTAGGTGAAACTAGGCAACCAGCATGGCTATGCTAATCATGGCAGATCCTGCAGTAGTATATAGTTTCACGGTAAATTACTCAGCAAGTCTGAACAGTTTCCTATGCATATTTTTAGAGGTCACAGAAGCTTTAAATCATCTGTGGAAAGAGCGATTTCAACCATCATCTGTACCAGTCTGGTTGATAATGTAGCTGTAGCTGAGGCAGTGACTTTAATAAAACATTCAGCTTATGCTAATGAAAAACTGCTTCCCTCTTGGTTCCAGGTCACTGTTGTATAATGAGGTCGATGAAGATGGCAGCATGAATTTAATTGCAGAATTGCTGTAAAAGGGTCAGCTGTGACTCAACAAACAGAACTGCACCAAACTACAGGTGTTTATCAAGAATGATTGTTGAAATCCATTATACAGTAGTATGGAGAAAAAGAGGTTCTATGCCTAAATTTTAAATCCCAATGAAATTCATCTAATTTAAGAACATGACCTTGGTTTCAACTGCCAAACTTTGCTGTTTCTTTTTATTTAACGTTTCATGCAATTTGGCTGCAACAGTTGTGACATTTGGGAAACTGTCACAATCTTGAGTATCCTATGAAGAGATTAATTTGTCGTGACCTGACTGAGACTATTAATCTTATTCTAAGCAAATACAAGCCATGAGTGGATCAAAAGTGAGATGGAGCTTTCAAGAAGTGTACTTTCCTTCAGGTTCAGGTGTACATGATGATCAATTAGAGTTTGACTCATGTACATGTAAATTTGCTCAAAGATGACATGGTCTATTTGAAAATCTACTGTAATCTCCTCCACACTTTAAATCAGACCACTGCAGTGTTGGACAACTTCTCCACCTCCAGGGCCCATCATAAATTCATCCAGTTTTTTTTTTTTTTTTGGATCCCACTTAAATCTTCCCCCTGAACCTGCTCTGTAAGCCAGGTTCTGCGATCCTAACTTTTATTTTTAACACCTTCCAATTATAATCCATCCCTGAGAATCACTCCAGAGACCAAAAGCGTTAAGATCACAAACATGACTAGTGATTTTGTGCTATGATTTTTTCCAACTAATGACAAAATCTAATTTCATTTGCATGAGAGATACATAACATCTTTAACATGACAGGGCAGTGTCAGAGTTCTGTTTGGACAAACAATGCGGATCTTGGGTGATGTTGTTTATTCAAAGTAAACAGAAGTCCTGCATTAGTGTCTCGTTGTCTAGTTGTGACAGACTAATTGCTGTGATTTATCTAAATCCTCTAATGAAATTGTTTCAGATCCTGGTAGAGGCAATTTTTCTGTCAATTCTGAGGTCAGAATCTTAAAATTACACTGCTTGGATTGACATTTTAAGCCTTTACTTGGCTGGATATTTGTTTATACCCATCACCCCACCCTCCATTTTGGCTGTCGCTTGTTTTATAAGAATGGAAAAATATACCCTACAGCAAGTTCAAGAACATTTTTCATTTTGCCTTCCACATAGAAATTCAATCTTGTGGGGATTGAAAATGTGTTGAAATATGTTGAAAACAGGAAAAAATGTATTATTAAGGCCCTTATGATTGTCTTAAAGCTGGGTTTGGCAGCAATTTTGTGTCAAATTCCATCATAAACTTTATAGCCTATTGTGATTTAAGTAGTCTGAGATGAAACTGGACATCAGCACCTCTTCTTGGCTCCTTGATGGATCTATCTGTACACCAGGTCTGAAAAGTAAAGCCAAAACCAGCAGGGGTGACTTCTCTAGCTGTATCTATAAATGACCCTATATCGCACTTGATTTGTTACCTCAGCAAACATTTTCCTAATATTCTGAATCTCCAGTTGTATGTCTTTAATAGAGTGTGATGTTAATATGGTGCAATTTTGAGTCAAACCAACCTATCTGTCAGGATAGATGTGCATTAATGTGCATACTTAAATAGCTGTGAACTTGTTTTTGTGTGTCTTTCTGATTTTGAACTTTGATCCTTTAGTTGTAAGTTCTGCTTTAGCTTTAGTAATTTCAACACCTTGCTTTTGTTTTAAGTCTTTTTATTTTGTAGCCAAAATTAGCACCTTCATAAACAGTGTGAGGAATGGATGTCGCTATGGTGATGTCACCAATTGTTTTGTGAAGTCCCATCATGAAGTCTCTTTTTGAATCTGGATGTTACAAGCAGGTGCTGGAGCTGACTTGTCAATAACAAGTTAGTAGCCTATGAGCATACCATGGATAATCCTCCTTTGTGACAATTAGAATGGTTAAAATTTAATAAACAGACTAAATTGTATTCACTATGACCTAAAAAAGTGACAGAGCCCATGAACTCACCAGGAAAGTGTTTACAGAGGTTAGGACATACAGCCGTTTCCCCATAGATGCCCCACCCCTTCCGCCAAAAAGTGTTGCCCCCTGGTGGCCATTAAAAAGAGTATTGGTTTAAGGCTGGCTTCATGTTTCAGCTGTGTCCATCTTTTTTAATCTATAGGCACATCCTGATGACCAAGTTAGCTGGCTAGTGTTGTTATTATTAGCTGAAAACTACCAAGCTACTCTATCAAATTCAAATGCATTTACATTAAGTGATTTTTT
>VUQH01081811.1:23529-47301 GCA_015106775.1 Etroplus canarensis | reverse complement strand
TTTTTATTTTATTTTAATTAATTTTTTTTTTTTTTTTTTTTTTTTTTTTTTTATAACAACTTGATCAAATGCCTTTTGCCCTTTTCTCCCAGACCAGGGCCAATGCCTTTGCGGTATAACACCAATAGGAACCCATTAATAAGGCTGATTTGGCAGCCATTTTGGTCAGTTTTAGAAGGGAATTACAAGAATTTGGCTGCTACAGGTGAAAACCCTGTACAATGTCATCCCGATTCTGCAAAGTGATATTCTGGACAAATTCTGGATCCAAATCCAGATCAGATCCAGATGAACTCTGCATATAATCTATTGTACAGTATGATATGTGCAAAAGGTCTAAATACCTAAATACTGCCGTAAAATCAGTTGTTCATGAGAGGAAGCACATTGTTGTAATTTAGATCGCAGTCCAGGTCAGATCCAGATGAACTTGAGAAACAAGCCAATGTGCTGAAGAGGTCTGATTTTTCCCTCATGATTACTGTACATCACTCTTCGTCCAATAAAAGCTGGTAAAAGAACATGACAACTTTTGAAAAATCCAGATTTACTTCTGGATCAGATCAAGGTTCATTTGATTTCCATGTTTTTATGTGGACTTTGTCTTTGTTCACTACTTGGTAGGTATAAAATTAGTCAATGATGTGATATTTGTCTCATCCGTATACCATTTTGCCAATTCTAACAAATTTTTCCTGTCTGAGTAACAGATGAAAACACAAAAACGCCTAGAAAAGCATGACTGTCTGGCATTGTGCACACATGAATACACAGAATCATGTTTACACACACAAACACATTCCCTCTCTATCAAACACAAAAGCATATGTATATATGCACAAGTCTACGCTGATCATTGGGAATACGAAGCCTCTGTTGGTTCAACGCATTTTAAATGGTGTAAATCAAAGTGAAAACATGAATAAAAGGGAGTTCAAACAGAAAGAAAGTAAATGTCAAATTTGTTAATGAAAATGTCAACTTGCTGTGGCAGTCTTGTGTTATTGCCTTCTTTTATTTGTGTGCATGCTGATAAGGGTACAAATAAACACATTCTGGTAATTTCAGTTCAAAGAAACTGCACATATCTACAAACATTTAAACCAATTAAAAACTTGCAAAGTCCTTCCCTTGGGTAGTTTTGTGGAATATGAGAAAGGTTGATAGGTGTGGCCACACTACATAAACTTTAATGTGCTTTGTTATGTTCTTTTCTAAAAACAAAAGATCCAAAATCAATTTATTTAATGAGGAGAGAAAAAATGGAAAGAAAAAAGGCATTAAATTTAAAGTCATAATTTTATGGCATGATGAGAAAAATACCATCAGATCCCTCACAAAAGCATGACTGCAGTTAAATTAATATGCACATGAAATATATGTTGTTTTAATGCAGAAGAAAAAAAAAAGAAAAAAAGGCACTGGAGAAGTAAAAATGGATTAAACCACTTAATATTGCACCAACCTTCAGGCCTGGAACTTCATCGACACAAGCAACAGTTTTTGGGGTTACAATGCAAGGGCTGTTTCTTGCATTCAAAAGAAGCAGAACCTGCAATCTGAATGTTGTAAGGTGATGCTAATGCAAGCTGCATGAACATTTGCTATTTGCAAATGAGACAGCATTTGCTGTATAGGTGGAAATCACCAGAAACTCCAGTATACGATAGTATCATTATATTTATCTTGTAATATGATATTATTGTGATTTTAAACCTTTTGCAATATCCTGAATATTACAACAAAATAAATTGCGATATATTGCGATCTATTACCTTTTTTCAACAGCAAATTATAGCCCCAAAGGTAAACTTTGTCAGTATCCATTTTATCTAAAAAGCTAAAGATTTCCTCTCACTGCAGTCATTTTTACTGCTGCAAAATGGGATTATCAAGCAGACGGACTGATCATCACAAACTGAAACCTGTCATAAATGACTAAAAAGTGTTTAAATTACAGTTGTGGCCAACTTAACTGAATGCAAACGTGTGATATACTGAATCATTTCATGTAGTTTGAATAGTGCAGCTGTACAAGAAAACAACAAAACAACCCCTTCAAGCAACTAAATTACATAGCTGGACTGTATAAAAAACAATTGATTTTATTATTCTAGTGCTAAAATGTTCAATTTGTATTTGCAATTTTTTATAGCAGGATATCAATATTTGTTTTGCTTGTATCGATACAATATTGCCATGCAAAATATCACAATATGATACTGTATTGATTTTTTCCTCCACCACTAATTTGATTTTGTGATATTATAATGAAGAAGCTAACTTCAAACTGGTTAATTGCTGTCAGCACATACAAGTGCAATGTCAGGTATTTTATTATGCAACTACTGTGTGTGTGTGTGTGTGTGTGTGTGTGTGTGTGTGTGTGTGTGTGTGTGTGTTTTAATTCATTTTGTACACAAACCCTCCTTTGGAAAAAGTAAAAGGTGTACATTTGTTTTGCGCCTCATGTCTTATTTCTTACTTCTTGGTTGTAAGCTTAGCATGTACTTATTTAAAATGTTTGCAAGCCATTTACCACCCTGCAGAATTTTGAATTCACTTTTATGCCGCTAACTTGCATTAGCATGTGCTTGCCTTGTGTTAACTATGTGTCAGGCCTTAATCCACTTACCCCAGGGTGAGAGGATGGCATGCACTTGCTGGGAGGGAGGGTATGTTAAAGATGTATAGGAATGGGAGTTGGGAAGACAAGCACACACCTTCAGTGTGGGACACAGGCAAAGAGATCTCCATGCAAGCAGCGGACTGGGCCTTGCGGAAGGGTGGTCGGCCAGGGCCTCTGCGGGTAAGCCGTGGCCCCTCGGGACCCATCGGAATGCGAGGCTTCCCCGCCGAGCAGGGCTGAGAGGTGGGGCTAGTGCAATGTCCATTGACATGATCTGTAACAACGGCAAAGCATTAGCAAACAACAGAAAGAGGGATGTAATTAAACTTTCAAACACATTCTAATTCACTGCTGCATTATCCATCTTCATAAGTCATTTAGTTTAATGATGAGAAGCAAACTAAAACACAATGCAGATATCTGACAATTGGGAGGTAAATTTTTACTTATAGGATAATCTGTTTAAGGAAAATAATTGCTTTTCTCAACCTAGCAGGACACTATGTGTGCTTGATAACAAAAAAGCAGACTTTAAAACTTCTAATGGAGCATTACACTAGATGACTTATGAAGATGAATATTTTTGCAGTGCACGAGGAGCAAGCTGATGTTGAAAATTTGATTGCCAACTAGAAAGATGATAGTGAGGGAAAAGGGGAGAGTGAGTGACAAAGGGTTTAAGAGTGGACTGAAGTAAGTATGTGCAGGAAGGAGATGCAGGGGCAAAAGGAAGATGCAGAGTAAAATTGTGAGTTCAGCTTAATCCAGTCTGTGACATGAAAGAGATATGATATAAAACAGGCTTTTTTCATCTCCACTTTGAGTGCTTTTATGTCTGTGAATTGTTAGAAAACCTTGTTTTTAGCAGAAACTATTTCTATTTATGGCCAGAGGATTTATGACATCCATGGCAGAGTTACAAGTTAAGGAAAAAACAAACTCTGCTTTTTTATTCTAATACAAATTAGCACTCATTTATGTTGGTTGGGCTACATATTCATCTACAGACAGGACTGATATGAAGACACTTGTTGCTTTCGGGAATGGTTTTAAATAGATTCTCCTCAGAGATTGTGTTTATTGGAAGCTTTGTCCATAGCTAATGTACAGTGTGTGAACAAAACAATTTGTTTAGAACCAAACCTTGTTAATGAGACAAAAGAACAGAAAAGCAGGACTGGGTGAACTGGGTGAACTTTGTTGTTCTTTCTTGCCTGCGGTAGACATAAAAAAGCTGGCAAGACAGCCCTAATTACAAGCTTCTCTATACCTGTGCCTGGGCACTCTCATTCTCACTTGTCTTGAAATACGAGTAAATAAAACAGAGCCCCTTTTATTAATGACCTCCCCATGGCAGGAAAAAAAAAGATTAAAAGCATTTGTGGTTGCCAGAATGGGCTGAGAGAAGCTTTCTATTTATTTTTCTTGTTTCCTTCTTTCTCTAAAAATCTTATATATAGAAACTTGTGAAGCATGCAGATAAATAACATTATGTTAATTTGCAATAACACCAAACAGCATTCCCTGTTCACTCTTCTCCTGGTATTTGGCACTGATCATTTGTCTGTCATGTCATTTGCTGCAAAAAATGATTCAGTTTCGAAGCGAAGATGAAAAACTCCAGGGTGCCACCCAGTCCACGTGCAACACTCACCCAGTTTCACAGCAGGATGGACGAGGCAGAGAGGGGATTGCAAACTGCAGGTAATATTGGGCCAAGCCATATGACGACACTGCTGTGAATTGGGCTTAATGTTGTATTCTTGTGCATTTCAAACAGAGTTGCAGCAAATCAGTCATTGCTTCGAAATGTTCTGAAGGAAAGTGGTACATGGCTGAAAGTACGGCACTGTACTCTGACATGCATGTCCCACACCACCCCCTCACCACACGCACACAAACATCACAGCATGCATCCATCAATAGTGTACACACACATACAAAGGCGCGCACACATACAGGTAATAGTTTCAGCTGTTTTGCTGTCATACTCCAGAGCTGCTAAGAGGTTTATATTGTTGTTTTTAACTGGATTTTAAGCCTTTCTTAACAGCATACATTGAGCAGGGTTATGTTTGCACCTGAATTTAATGAATTTAAAATGATACTCCAAAGCTTGACTGTTTACATATTGAGTTTTGAAATTTGGGTTTCTGCTGTCACGCTTCCTGTAGATGAAACATATAGCTCCCATAGCTGTCACATTAAGGGAAGTTATTAAATGACACAAGTCATAAAAAAGAAGTCGGCGCATTTTGTGTTAAAGAAGCAGAAATTTTGAAAAGGGACAGCATGTGTGGCACTGCAGAAAGAGAGCAAAGGGAAACCGGAGACATGTGATGTCTATGCAGCAGTTAAAGATGTATGGAAGGAACGTTTAGTATCTGTAATGCAGATGATCCAGTCAAAATGGAGGAAAGACTGTTTAAGAGAGAAATGATCCAGTTACAATGAAAGAGGTAGCAAGTGATCCAATACTGCAGAGAAAAGGCTGTCAATGGAGGAAAAGGTTGCATAAAATCAGAAGATGGTCCAATCATGATAAAGCGATAGAATGCCTCGAATTCAAATATGGGCATGAGTTACAAATTACCTTTATAAACACTTGCAAAATGTAGAAGGAACAAATATAGAAGATTTAAATCAAAAGAGATTAAAGGGGCAAAATGGACGAACACTTTAGGCCGACAGTCTCATGGGCTGGTTGAACAGGTGGAGGGAGTAACAAAGAAACTGAAAAAGAAACTTTGAGTAAGAGTAAACAAAGAACTAATGCAACATAAAAGTCTAGAAACCATGACAAAAGCAGAAACTTAATGGCTCAAAGAAATCAAAGTGAAAACTGCTGGCTTTCGCCTACCGTACCAAGATCAGTCTTAAGATCTGTTGGCAGACTTAACTTTCTGCCGGGTCCCTTTACTGAAACAAAAGAATAGGAAACAAAGCACCAGTTAATCCCTTCAAAAAAATATAATAAAAAATAAGAAGAAGGACAAAAAAGGAGGTGTAATCTAAGTCAAACAATGACAAACAAAAGTGCAAAAAACTTAAAACAAACCAAATGGAATTCACTCAAATGAACAAAGACCCAGAAACATGCAAATTGGTGCAGTTGCATGTTGGCAGGCATATTTCAAAATGCATGCTCCACAGTTGTCCCAGGCCAGTGCTCCCTGTTTTTTCTACAAGATTAATGATGACCCAACAAGCAAACAAACAGGAAAAGAAAAAATAACTTCTAGCATAGTTTTTTTTAAATTTTTTTATTTTTTTTTTTTTTTACAACTAATCCATATTATCTTGTTGAGGTTACAACAAGGCAGAAAGGGCATGTTTTAATTTACTCTGAATGTCAAACTTGAGTTAGAGAGCACAGTTCTAAAATATAAATCTTAAACATCAAAGTCTGTTCTGGATAATTCTTTGTTGTGTTTAACTGTCCATATAAAAATCTGAGGCCTGGGATTCGACATGGAAGCACAAATAAACAAGGTGACACCATAAAGTGTCATTTAAAAAAAACAAAGTCAGACACTGGAGGCAACCAAAATAACCACATAAACATTTTGCAAGCATTTTGCAGTAATGAGAAAACTGCAAAGGTTGAACTTGAGGTGTTATGAGCCAGTTTCCCCCTCAGAAAGATGGCTATATTCTACTGTTTCTTTGCACTGACTGATTAACTTTTTGTGGAAGACACAGGTGCTCACATGACGCCTGATACATTTCATGACCACGAGGAAAAAAGTGTGACTGTGAATTTGCTTTCTTTATAACTGTAGCCATTTATTTGAGATTTGTAATCAAGAAAAGATTTCTTCATGCAGATTTGTTCTGCCATCAAGAGTAAAAGAAGAAAATATCACAGAAAAGGACTTAAGACCTTATAGATTGGGGGATTTTTTAATATTTACTATAGTGTAGTGCTGTCTATTTGCAACAAAGGACCATGTTGGCAGTTCAGTATCAAATGTCATTTTGATGAAATATAGTGAAAACATGGAGGGGCAAGATCCTCTAACTAAATTTCCCAATTAGTTTATTTCTGTTTTCATTTTTCCCAGGAACCAGTACAGACTTTTGAATAAGTGTTGCTAATGAGATAACAGATGAGGTCTGTGTGGTTTTCATAATAAACCATAGTCACCAGATGCTACCGCAACCATACAAAAGGTGCACTGTTACAGATGCAATGACAGGAATTATGTTCTCATAATAAACCTGTTGCACACAGATGGTTCCTCTGTTTAATAGCTCAGTGGCTGCATTGACACATCATAAAATGTGTTTTAATCAAAATAAACCAGTGGGACTGATCTCAGGAGCTAAAACGTTGCTCATTGTGAAATGAAGAAAAAACAAGCAAGCACTGCATGTATTGCAATTCATTACCTTTGGGTATTAACCACATACCACTTTTTACAGAAGGCTTACTGAACCCAATATGCTAACTGTGATCAGATGAGCAATGTCCAAGTTTACCATCCAAAGTGACAATTTCCTATTAAGCAGCATACGTTTTTGTTCTACAATGATTTTTGTGCAATAGCTGATATTGGACTAGCCACATTTGTGACCTCAGCCCTCTGTACATTACTCCATGATTCATGCACAAGTGTTCTCTGTGCAAAACAAATGCAAAATGATAATAATATTTTCTACTTGTTATTCAGCAGCAGGTGGGATCTTTAAAGTTGTTTTTCTGACCCCGTAGGTCCCTGTTTTCTCTATGGGAAGATAAAATATTTGCAACATTTAGATGTTTTTCAGAACGTGATGCTCAGCATTGCTGTTTAATATTCTCTTCTGTACTGACTCACAGTAGGCAAATATCTTACTTGTCTATACAGACAACAGGCATGAGTGTAATTACAGGAATACCTTTAAATATTGTCCATGGTACTCCTTCTAACTGCCCGGACCTTTGTTGGGTGTCATACCCATCTCTCTTCTCTAATTTTCCTGCCTGTATTGCCACTGATGACAGCAAAATTGCATTAAAAGATATGATGTAACACTCTGTTGTTTTCATTTTTACTTGCATACAGAAAGTTGTTCGACTAAATTATAGTAATGTATGGAGTGCTGACATCCCAAATAAAGCTAAAACTCTGATTAACACTGAGACACTTTTAAGCATACAAAGCAAGCTGAAGTCTTTTTCATCAGCACTGCAACAGGCCACATAGTGAACTCCATGCAGTTAGTTAGAGACAAGACAATGATGAATGTTAGCCAAGAGGACAACAAGATGAGATTGTGGCTTTATTGACACACAGACAGAAAGAGACAAGGAAAGAAACCCCAAGTGCCAGAGCCAGGTAAAGGAGCATGTGGCCTATTAGATGCCTGGTTCAAGTGAAGGGATGATGATTAATGTCACTGAGAATGAAGTAGCATTGATGAGTGAGGAGAAGTACCCAGCTGGAATACAACTCCTTTCTCTTCCTAAGCCCATCTGCTTTTGTAGCATTGCAGAATGATGAAAAACTCAAGGTCAAAACCCAGATGTGACATGTACAACAGACATCACACCTTCTAACCCCCCGTAGCTCGGGCATATATACAATGCACCACCAGCAGTCATCTGCACAAAGCATGGAGCACATTGATAAAGCGGCCACACACTCTATGCCTAGAAACACAGTATCTGTAAGCCTGTTTACACTGTAAGCAACTTAATAGTTAATAGGTCTCTGTGCTGTGGCAGATCATGGTGAGAGAAGGTTCAATTGAATTTGTGCATTGTGTTCATGAAAAACAACTGTTTTGAATTTTCAAATATTCATAGTGATTTTGCAGTGATTTTACAACTGCTTCAAATTTTTTCTCTAGTTTTTCACTGCAGAAATACTTCTCATCAATACTAACAGCTAACCAACCGATGATACACCAGTGCAACAACAAAAGCGAGAACCCACTTCTCACCTGCCACCTGTGCACCTGTAATGTTTTTCAGTATGATCTGTAGTGTTGCTTGCCCCAATGAAGGGCTTTTAATTTATTGTTTTCAACTTCTCTTATATAAACTACTTTCAATAGCCACAGATTTTTTAAAATAAAACTTGAGGAAATGAGACTAAAAACTATTTGCTGTTGCTGGTGAATGACCATGAGACATCAATCCATAGTCAGATTTTTTTCAAAGGCTGACAATGTTGCATTTATTACCTATGCTTCTCCACTTTTCTGTCAAAGTTTGGGAAAAGAATTGGCTTCTAGTGTCTTGCTGATAGTGTTGCTCACAGTGTGGAAGCAGAGTTAGCATGCAGGTACAACATTGAACTAACAACCTGTCCAGAAACTAATTATTCTCCCGCCCTTATTGCATTGCTGCCATACAGAAGAAAAGAAAAGAAAAGACAAGCAGGTGTCCACGAAGAGGCTGAGATCCATGAGACACCTCTCCTCTTACCATTGTCCAGTAAGTAAAAGACTGGACTGCAGTGGCTGGCTCTCAGACTGGCCACAGGCTCTGGCAGGCCGCGAGGGTCATTGTGAAGGGAAGTTGGGTAATGAACTGGAACAGGAGATCCAACAGAACAGACATAGACTTTTCAGGGCAACAGGGGAGAGACAAACACATTGGGTGAACTGGGGAGAAGAGAAACTTGCAGGTAATAGGAAGGAAACAGCTGTGAGGTTATGAAAACAAAAGGGTTAATAAGAAGATTAAGAACAACGCCAGTATTCCACCAGTATGATACTCAGAAGATATCATGTGCATGGTGATAATAAACAACAGCTACTACAACTACCTCTAGTACTACTAAAACTACTATTACAACTGCTTCTACAACACCAGATCGCCACTACTTCTGAAAGCACTGTTGCTACTACTACTACTACCACTACCACTACTACTACTACTACTACTACTACTACAACTGCAAGTCACTCCCTGTCTGAAGTAATTTGCCCCCCCGGGGATTAATAAAGGATTCTGATTCTGATTTATTGCATTTCTGCTGTCTTCTCCACTCCATTTAGCCAGCCAGTCATCCAGCTTGATTACAGACAAAATACTAGCCATCCTTTTTATTTACAAGCAATTTTTTAACCATCAATCGTAATCCAGACAAATTAACAAGTAACAAATGAACCATTTAATGTATCTTACACTTTATATTGATAATGGTTAAAATGTCATCAATAATGAGAAACTTTACCTTTTTGTTCTGCTCACGTTTGTTACCCTGATGCTGACATTGTGACTAAAAAAGCCTCTGCCTGCAGTTACATGACAGATTGGTACCAGTGTGAACAATGACAGCAGACATGCACTACTGGACATGCACTACTGACAGGTTGATGATGTGAGCTGGATAGGTGCTGCATCTACTTTTAACTAAAACTCTTAAAGTGAACACTAATTTTTAGGTCCTCTATCAAGCAGCTCATATGTAATATAGAGAAAAGAAAATGTATGATCTTGACGTTTTAGCAGTTTGCTGGTTTGGAGCATTCAGGTGTGTGTTAACACAATGCCACAATCTTCCCAAGAGTAGATGCCCTGCCAAATTTACTCCAAGGTCAGATTGTGCAGTGCTCAGAGAAATTGCAAAAAAACAAAAGAACTACATGTCAGATTCTACAGGCCTCAGTCAGCATGTTAAATGGTAAAGTTCATGACAGTACATTTAGAAAAAGACTGAACAAGTATGGTTCTATTGCAAAGGTCACCAGGAGAAAGCCTCTTCTCTCTAAAAAGAACATGGCAGCATGGCACAAAAACCTCATGCTATCTGTCAAGCGTGGTGGTGGAGGGGTGATGATTGGGGCTTGTTTTACAGCCATAGGACCTGGACTTGCTCCAGTCATTCAGTTGACCGTGAACTCCCCTGTATACCAAAGTGCAGAGTCAAACGCAAAGACATCTGCCTGACAGCTAAAGCTTGGCCAAAATTGGGTCATGCAACAAGACAATATTCCAAAGAATACCAGCAAATTTACAACAGAATTCTGGTGTTCCAATGGTCCAGTCAAAGTCAAGACCTCAACTCAAATGAAATGCTGTTATGGGACATTAACAGAGGTGTGCATAAATGAATACCTACAAACTCCAGTGAACTGAAGCGACACTGTAAAGAAATGTGAGCAATAATTCCTCCACAAAGATGTAATAGACTGATAAAGTGATCTACAAAACCACTACTTCAAGTTGTTGCTGCTAAAATTAGTTCTACAAGCAACTGATTCATGGGGTGTACTTAGTTTTTAACCAGACCGCACAGAGTCCTGTAAAAACCAAAGTTTTCACATGACTTTAGATTCTAATGAAAAGATTCCAACTGCTATCTATCTATCTATCTATCTATCTATCTATCTATCTATCTATCTATCTATCTATCTATCTGGAGTTAATAGTGCGGCACTGTTTTTGATTATTAAATAAATGTTGTATTTAAGTTACTAGTGTTAAATTTAAATTAGTCAACACTGATTAAATTTGAATTTGATGCTAAATTTAAAAATTTTATGTGATGTGACTCAGGAAAGTTGTCATAAAAATGCAAATCTTCTATTAAACACAAACTGTTTATTTCTTTACTATATATTATGAATCATTTTTGAAATTATATTGTTTTACCAAGCTAATAGAATTGCTGTTCTACAATTTTACCCGACAACTTTTTCCTGCAGATGACCTTTTTTGTTGCCAGTTTTGAAACATGACATACAAAGTACTATTAGGGCCACATTAGAAATAAGAAATAAGAAGGATTTTTAAAATTTTTCTTGCATTTTGAGAACAAGGTTGAAATTTTGAGAAAAAGTCAAAATAGTATTTTGAAAAGAAAAGTTGAAATACTTTTTTTGAGAATGCATTTGAAATAGCATTTTGAGAATAAAGTCAAAATACTATTTAGAAAAAAATCAAAATTCTATTTTGAGACACTGATGGCAATGCTATATGGCTTCAGTTTGTCAGAGGAATTCATGTACCACAAGGCATTAGGACCACTGTTGTGATAATGCCTATGTCACATTCCTGAGTTCCACACCTTCAGGATCAAACAACTTGATCAGCTGTCTTACTGTGTCAAGACAATATAAGCTCTCTGTATTGCACAAAGATTTAATTATTGATCTCTCTGCATCTGTCCTCAACCAGTTATTTCAGTTTGCCCAAATGCAGCCAACTCTTCCAAATTTGTGTGTTTTTCTCCTAAGCAGACACAATTTTCTGCAGTCTCTTCAAAGTCGCAATACTTATAACCACACTGTGTTTATGTGTTGAAAAATTATTTCTTTGTTACTAAAACTGATTCTGTAGAATGATTTCACAAACTCATCTATAGCCAAGGCATTTTGTTGAGGAACCAGAAGCCCAGCACTAATGATAGTAACTTGACTAGAAATGACAGCTTCATCCTCCACATTTCAACTTTATTCTCAAAAATTTTGACTTTATTCTTAAAATGCTAAATATAATAAAAGTTTTTTTTTATTATTATGTTATTTAATGAGGCCTTAATTGTCCTTAGTAATAACGTGCAAAAGAGTTCAGACATTTCTTAACACACACAAAAAAACAGTGTGTTTCAGTTTGTGATAAAGGTTTTGTAATTACTTTTGTGATTAATTCATTCATTATCGCCTACAGGATAATTTGCAAATGCATATGACATAGCTGTAGAAAGTCCACCAGCAGGGTTTAGTTCAAAAATTTGTAGGCTTATTTGATGTTTTAGAAAGTCGCATGAAAGTTTCAGATATCACCTCACCTTTCCCCTCAAATGCTCACTGCTAAATATATCCTGCAGGGTCAGGCACCGTACACTGGCGTCTCATCTTGTTAGTCCATTTTTTGAAGGGCCTGGTCAAGCCCCGCTACAGCTACATGTCGCATAATGCTCCCAGAGGAATTGTAACACATAACCCCAAACCAAAACAACAGACCTCAGGACATAAAAAAGAAAACAACAGGGAAGATCTGAAGGGAGACAGCTTTCAGGCAGGAGAAGGGCCAATTACTGGGCCTAATGACAAAAGAGAGATAGGGAAAAGGTCAGGAAAATGAGAGGGAAAGATTTGCTACGAAGTGAGAGGGATGCTTGCTGTTATTGACACGCAGGGTGAATCAGGACGATGGCTAGCTTCCTTAATAAGGTGTCCACAGTCTGTTTGTGGCATTGAATTGATACAGCACAACAGGTGTGCCAGGGACAGGCAGACAGCCTCTAATGGCCACAGAGAAGTGTTGAAGTTGATATTCAGCAGGAGAAAGCAAACCATGAACTCTATGCCTGTCAAGCATAGCACAGCTGAGCTGCCTCATTTGTCTCTGGGTGTAACAGGTTTTAATATATTTATATCAGCACTGCATTAATATGGAAAGGTTTTAAGAAGACACAAAATTAAGAAAACACAACCTGATATAAACTGACATTTTAAGCCAGTTTAAGCCATTGTAACATTTCTTTTTTGTAATTCTGAATCTGCTCCACTGAATATAAAGGCTTCTGTGATCTGCACACTCTCCTTCCCCCTCAAATGGGTAAATGTTTAAGTGAATCAGATACGATCACGCTGTGTCATGCTGCATCTGTCCATGCGCTTTTCATTCATCTCTCCATAATTCTTCTCCTTTTCCATCTCTTTAATTAACAAATGACAGGCCTGTAATGGAACAGAATGACCATGACCTAGTCTACATCACAATGCTGAAAGACTCCCTGCCACAAAAGCAAAGAACATCTTGTCCTGGTTCTGTCATTCTCTTGTTATTCTCTCCTTGGGAGGCTCAAAGGCAAGGCTGAAAAATACACGTGAGAACAAACAAAAAGTATCCTGTATGCTTAACAAGACAAATGCAGGAAACCATGAACAAGTAAGTGCTGATCAAAATACTTAAACAGCAACAGATTTTGGACAGCAAAGTTAATGATGAATTGCATTCATACTGAATGTAAAATAAATTCAGCAAGGAGAAGCAGCAAGTTTGAAGCACAGAAATACATTTGGTACAGCTATGAAATCATTTACAACCCAGTGGTTATGATATGAATTGGTCAGGAAGTGTCTGGATTTGACTTAGCTATAAGTAAGGTTAATGGGTAGGTTCGAGTCTACTGAATTATGTGGGTGCTGTTTGCGAAACTGGACCCAAGCAAGACTGGCAACTGGTTGCTGAAAGGAAAAAATATAGAGTTTTTTTACTCACAGAGCGGGGAATGCCATGCGGGGTGTGAACTGCCATACTCAGAGCTGTCTGCTTGTGATCAGATCACCCATGATTCATGTCGGTGCTAGATGTGCATGGAGCCTCTGAGTCATTGCTTAATGACACTATTAAGTCTCCTATGGATACAGTACTGGTCTGTGCTTGTAAAAACATCCTTAACCTATGCAATACATCTTCCAATAAGCATAATTTGGAATATTTTCAGTTCACACAAACTCAACTCCTATAAAATCAACCAGATGATAACCAGTTCAGTTACATAACCAGATTCTTAATGTAGGTGTCATCAAATGAAGTTTGGTGTGTTGTTACCATCTGTCCGTTTAGCTATGTTTTGGTTTGGCAGATTGTCTTAGCTGAGAGGCCATAAGGTTTGGATCCACCAGGCCCATATGGGTAAAATATAACAGGGCAATGTACAGAGAAGGGGTTCACTACCTCTTAGGACAAGAGTAAAGCTCTGGTGTTGTGCCAGTTGGGCAGCAGCTAACAGCAGTAATCTTGGTAGCCTAAACCCTGAGAAATTATTTTTTTGGTTTCAGGATTATGTGAATTAGTGCTGGCAAAAAATCCTTTGGAAAAAATCACTGAACTGAGTGAGTATGTGCACAAAATGGCATACATCTTGTTCAGCATTCACATAATCACTGAATAATGAATTTACAACTAGCTAATGATTGTCCTGTTACACGAAAATCACTTGATTAAAAGAAAAAAAATGTTCTATCAATACCTCTGTTTCATTTAAAGTGATTACATTATCAGTCCTCAAAAATTCTCCACTTTTTCTTCAGAATCACATTTTCCTAGAACTTGGCTTCGCTGAAAAGAGTTTCACAGCATCAAATTTGTTAAATTCCCCAATGTCTTTTGGTGGTTTAGTAGTCTGAATGCTATTTCCGGAGATTTCAAAAGACTGTTAAATTGCTCTTCTGTTCCTTAAAAGCCATCTGATCAATTCATAAATTAGCCATCAAGGCAAACTTTCAAGGGGATGTCAATGTAACAAAAATTGCTTTCAAATCTATACTGGTAGTGATGCTGAAAAAGATTCTTCTCTAATATCTTACTTGTTTTATAAAGTAAGATTACCTGATTTTGGAGTATTTTCACACATGCTGCTTGAAAAATACTAAAAATGCTATATTTGCCATTCTCTTTTTTTGAAATTTTATTGTATCTATTACATAAGTGAAAGATTCTGAATCAAACACGAGGTGTCACGTTTAATACATCTTGGTTGGCTTTAAACTGAGGAGTACCTGAAGCCTTAGAATCCAGAAAGAGCCTCGAGGACACAGCATGCATGCCTGCCTGGCAGTGTCTTAAGCACAGATTTACACACGCTAACACACTCCCTGCATTTGCTGAGGTAAAGTGTTTCCTACGAGACATACAAAAGCACCTGCTGGGAAATGTTCTCATCTCTCGCCTTCTCTCCATCCATTATGCATTTCCGTTTCTTTGTCTTCAGCTACACAGATCTCAACATGCTCTAAACAAACTTTCATCTAGTGTATTATATTATCTTTTGTTCTGAGATATTCATCAGCAGCCATTGTCAGTGCAAGCTTCATCATATCTAAAATTATATTTCCAAAGTGTGATCCTGAAACATGATGCAAGTGAAAAGATAATGAGCATGACTACAAACATCAAAGACATTTTACATTATATGCTTTACTATGCCATTATCCTCTTGGGAAGCATGTCTGCTACATTATACATCCTCTTGTTTTTGATACAAGCCAAGTATTCCTCAGAAGCAAATAGCAATAGCAAATTTAAAACTAAAGAAAGACCTTTTTAAAATAATATTTCGAAGATTATGAAAACTAAACTTTGATTGATTTTATAAGCTGATAATGTTTACTGCTGCTCATTGTTATGCATGGGCTATCACCACTGCTATCAGCAGAAAGAGGGAGAGCAGATGAAAACTGTAGTATTTTTTCTTCTTTACTTCTGTGAAAACATACCCTACAAGCACAATCCAGTTGTAAACTGACAGACCACATCAGATAGACCCCAATATACAATAACAATTCCTATTACATTTAATGTTTAATCACTGTGAGGCATCCGCTGAAGGGATTTTAGTTCTTCTTTTCAGTACTTTGAATGTAGGACTTCCATCTAACAACACTGACCATAAGTTGTTATTTTAAAAGCCTGCCATTCTCAACAAGTGAAGACGCTCTGGTGATAGTGGGAGGTGACCACAGACCGTAATTCGAGTTTAAAGACAACAGCATCCCATCCAGCAAAGTTTCACTGTGCCAGTAGCAAGACATCTGCATTCAGGGAGTAAGGATTTGGTAGCTGCTGGTGCGAGTCTGTGTAAGTGTGTGTAAGCAGGTTACCTGAAGTGGGCGACTTGCTCCTCTCCATGTCAATTGACTGCTGGTTGTCAGTGAGTTCAGTAAGGCCTGCAGCAGCCGAAAGGAAAAACAGGTAGCATACACAGTCTGTCAGATTATTTGAGCTATGTCAGTCATACAGCATACACACACGTCAGCTTGGTAGATGTCAGCCAAACAAAACTCAAAGAAGGCATGCAGCTATGAACAATTTTACAGATATCACCTTGGTTTTACAACCCCAATTCCAAAAAGGCTGGGACAATGTATAAAATATAAATTAAAATACAATGCAATGATTTGCAAATCTCATAATCCAATATTTTATTCACAAAAGAACAAAGAAAAAAATATCAAATACTGAACGTGAAACATTTTATTTTATAATTTCATTAGCTCATCTTAAGTTTAATGGCAGCAGCATGTCTCAAAAACGTTGGGACAGGACCATGTATATCTGTGTATAGCAGTTCATAAATGTCTAGGAACTGAGGAGACCAGCTGCTGGACCTTTGGGAGAGGAATGTTGTCCCATTATTGTCTGATATAGGATTCCAGCTGCTCAACAGACCTGCATTTTCTTTGTCATATTTTGCATTTCATAATGCACCAAGTGCTTTCAATTGGTGAAAGGTTTGAATGGCAGGAAGGCCAGACCAGCACCTAGACTCTTCTACTATGAAGCCATGCTGTTGTAATAGCTGCAGTATGCAGTTTAGCAGTGCCTTGCTTTAATATGCAAGGCCTTCCCAGAAAAATTGTCATCTGGAGGGGAGCATATGTTGCTCTAAAACCTGCATCTACCTTTCAGCATTAATGGTGCCATTCCAGATGTGGAAGCTGCCAGTACCATAGGCACTAATGCACCCCTGTACCATCAGAGATGCAGGTTTTGAATTGAGTGCTGATAACAAGCCCGGTGGTCCCTCTCCTATTTAGTCCAAAGGATGTAGTGTTCATGATTTCCAGAAAGAATTTTAAATTTTGATTTGTCTGACCACAGAACAGTTTTCCATTTTGCCTCAGTCCATTTTAAATGAGCTTTGGCCAGAGAAGATAGCAGCATTTCTGAATCATGTTCACATATGGCTTGCTTATGTGATAGAGCTTTAACGTACATAGCACGGCCAACTCTGTTCACAGACAATGATGCCTGACAGAATCATGCCTGTAATGCAGTGCTGCCCGAAGGCCTGAAGAACACAAATATATCATTAGATTCTCAGAATCTTTTGATGATGATGGAATGTTCAAAGTCTTTGCAATTTTATATTGAGGAACATTATTCTGAACTTGCTCCAAAAATTGGAGATGCATTTTCTCGCAGATTGCTGAACCTCTGTCCACCTTTACTTTTGAGAGCCTTGGCCTCTCTAAGGTGCTCTTTTTATACCCAATCAAATTACTTGCCAGTTGCCAGTTAGCTTAATTAGTTGCAACATGTTCCTCCAGCTGTTTCTTTTAGTACCTCTTTTCCAGCCTTTTGTTGACTTTGTCTCAGCTTTATTGAGGCATGTTGTTGCCATCAAATTCAAGATGAGCTAGTAGTTTTAATGAAATATTAAAATGTCTCACTTTTAACATTTGATATGTTTTCTATGATCTTCTGTGAAGAAAATGCTGGTTTATGAGATTTTCAAATAATTGCATTTTGTTTTTATTTATATTTTTCTCAACATCCCAATCTTTTTGGAATTGGGGTTATAAAATCGGTCCCAAGTACTTTATTAGGGTTTGCAAAGGCATGATTTTAGGATCTCAAGCTCTGCACTAGTAGTGAATGCTTACTCTTTCTTTTGTTTTGTTTTTTCAAGTAAATGTTTCTTTGGAATCATTGTGTCTTCCATGAGCAGAGTGGCTGATTATTGATGTGACCTGCACTACAGTTTGTTCAAAATATATTTTACTTTTTTAAATCCAACCACATTGCATTAAAATGCCTAAAGTATGTAGTGCAAATCTCATAATAAACTGGCATATATAGTCGGCATACGAAACAGAACACACACAAAAATTCAAACAGGCTCATATCCAGTCTGATCACATGCAGCAAGCACAAGCTAAAACGAAGTCATACCTTCTTCTTTTTGTGAAAACTGCCACAAAAACTGAGATTTAAAATTCTTACTCCTTTAGGTCTGACTACAATGTGGGGTGTTCAAGTAACATTCATTATAGACTTAATAGTTTGTCACAGTTCAAAAATTTTTTGATTTATTTAATTATTTTCCTTCAGTGAAATGTTCCATCAAACATTCTTAATAGTAATTTTCTTTCAATAATTTACGCCGGCTTTACAAATGACTGAAGACAATGAAAGGCACTCTCATTAAACCTTTATTGTAGAATAAAATAAAAATTTCCTTTGTAACCATCAACAAAAAGCACACAACGTAGTTTCACTACAAAGAAGGCTTTCACCCCACTAACTATAGTTAAAATATACATCACACAGATCATATAATATTTATAATTGCCCTTACACAACTGACTCAGAGGAGTGGCTCTCCCTCTGCAAAGGACATACTGCTAGACATGACTGGAATAGGAAAAGTTCTGCAGATGATATTCTGCTATAAGATCAGAAACAGCCGATTTTATTCCAGTCATCTCTTTGGTTTTCTCCTTTGCTTATAGTCTATGTCAGTTCTTGTGGCAATCATCGGTACCAAACATGATGCCCTAACATGTTCCACCAAACACTGACCTGACCCATCCTCCCCACATCCCACCTGCACATACACACTGACTCCCCCGGCCTTTAGGAAGGCCCGACTTACTCTGATAGGATGTACGGATCCTTTTCTTTGAATCTGAATAAAAGTTAGACAGGCCGCGCATGCAAAACTCTGTCAGGCAGGCCCACATGCCCACACCAGCAGCCACAGAGTCACCAAAAGGTGGGAGAAGGAAGAGGAGAAGGGGGAAGGAAGAAGTGGTGGAATGGATGGCAGGTAGAAATAAAGAGTGGAAAGTAGGTAGAAGTTTAAGGCAATGAGAGAACAGGACAGAAGAGTGATAACAAAAGACCGGTGGCAATGAAGTTGGGGTAGGAGAAAGGGAGAATAGCAGTGATGATAGAAAAGAAAAAAATAAAGTTTATAAGAAAGAATATAAGTAAGAGTGTAGGGATGCATGAGGATAGAAAGGTGGATGAAGATCAGTGATGACAGAAAAGGAAAAAAAATAAGGTTATAAGAAGGAACGTAAGTAAGAGTGAAAGGATGCATAAGGATAGAAAGGTGGATGAAGAAATTGGGGCGGGGAGGGAGAGGAGGCAAGGGGAGAGAAGAGAACACACAGGCTTAGAGTGGAAAAGAAAGTGAGAGCAAGCAGCAACTGAGATAGTGTCAGGGAAGGGCAGACAAGATATACCCGCTACTCCAGCAAACCCCAGAATAGCTGATGTCATTGGTCATTTGCACAAGAACCACTGTTAGCAAGGAACATATTATTACTAACAAGTAACATGAGAATAAATCGCTTGCTGCACCAAGTTTTAGTTGTAATATTAATATGTTTAGTTGTAATATAATATGTAATATAATAATTTGCACTATGATAAGGAAAACAATCATTAAACATCATTTTAAGAGAGAAATCCCCCCAATTTTTTTTACTATACTGACGTACACATACACATATGTGTGATGGCAACAGCTAAAAATGTAGTGGGAAGGACAGAAGGCTGTTTTTAAAAAGACATTGAGTAATCGCTATGTATTGGCCTTTTGACTATGTTTTTAAAGCTGTGTCTTCAGCATTGTATGAACTCCAGCAGAGTAAGTACTTGAGATCAGAACACCACCACCTGCGGTACAGAAAAGGGCATATTTGCCCGCTTCTATTTTCCCTTCTGCCTCCACATTGATTTTAAAGACCTAACACAGAAAGTGTAGGGTGCAACAGCATATGAAAAAGTCTGCTCCAAAGCCCAAAATCACCCCTTCATGTCCTTAGATATTCCCCTCCTCCTGAGTATCTAAAATATTTTCAGCTACACCTGTGGGAATTATGCAATAAAAAAGTACTTGCTGCAAGGACTTTAGACATCTAAAATATTAAACCATTAGAGGTTTGTACCTGGTCCAAAAAATAGATATGGCTTCTGTGTTATACAATAATTACTGTGTGGTGGGGTTGAATATCTTCTAAGCACATTACGTATAACTGAAATGCTTCAGAGACCATCACCAGCCAAGATTAATGGCAGAGAAAAGGGAGTCAGGGGTCAGGAAGTACAAAAAGACCTCTGCGGCTTTTGACTACAGATCTGTGCTCAAGCGGGACTAAAAACAGAACAGACAGAGAAATCAAACGACAACATGCATAATAATGCCCATGTGGGATGACACGCAACCTGTTAACATGCACTTCATATCATAGTGCAGATCTATGACAAGCATACTGAGATTGACAGGTGTCTTTGTATTGGTATGTTATTGTGTAATAGAAAAAGAAGAAAGAGAGTAGAAAGAAAGTTCAACTGAGTCAAGCTTTTAACTGATGATTGTTTTTCTAGATGTGATTGCTTTGCCACATTTTAGAATATTATGTATGTTCTTAGCCAGTAGGCCATATCTAAAATGGACCATTTTTTATATCGGCTTAAGCCAGCTATTTATTTCCTGTCATTTAAGGGATAATGCAAATTCAATTACATAATAAAAATGCTATTATGATTCAGAGATTTAGCAGTTCTTATAACATTACAAGACAACCATGTGGTAGATCAAGAAATCTGTGTAACTGAAGGATAAAAAATAGAAAAGGCATAAGCAGGAATTATGTATTAAAGGCATTGTGGGTCTAGAGTGTATTATAATAACATGTCAGTTACATTAGTTTCCTCAGTTTGCTTTCCCCACTCTTTGAGATTTGCTTCTTCTTCAATAAATTTAATAAGTAGGGCCACAATTGGTAAAAATGTAGTGACTGTGTTAAGACAAATTGCTTATATTGATTTCTTTTTAGCATCACTGTATCAATAGGCTTTAGACATAAGTCCTATGCATTCAGCACGCTTCACTAAAACCTCAGTTTAAAGCGTATAAATACACCAGTACTAAAACTTTGCAAAATGCCCCCAAACACTAAAAGTTTTGCTCAGTAGTTAGTATTTTTGTCACTTTGAAATATTTTCTAATGTTTGCCTAATTTATCAAATTGGTAAAGATGTTTAATTAGTTTGCTTGTATTTTGACTTTTTGCTTGTGTTTTCTTAAGCTGTAGAACATCAAGCTCTCAAGGCCAAGGCAAAATGGCCCATTTCAAAGTGGGATATATTATATGACACATGAAAATCCCACACTATAAAACCTTCATTTTAAACAAAAGTCTTGATATGTACAATCTGGTGAACTGCACTTCATAAATGTACTTAAATAAATCTGCTAGTGACTTTAACATTGGAAGTAATGAAAGTGAAGCAAACTTCAACTGCCCTTGCCCATTTGAATTTTTTGCTTATAAAGTATGTAATCTGTAAAGTTAAGTTACTAGTGGTCAAATCTGCACTGAAGTAAAAATGTCTTTTTTTCTTTAATCAAATAAATTGTTCTACAAGAAAACTGAAAGATTCATGTTTGAATAGTACAACTACATTAAAAATGCTCTAAACTATTTAGTTACTTTCCACCACTATTGATCACTGTTAAGGGCGCAGGAGAAGTGGTACTGATTAAGTATTCAGGAAATATAATCAAACCAACTGTAAAATCGTTTCCAGAGAATTGCTGTAAATCGGTCAATTTAGCCAAATAGGTCAGCCTAACCTTTAAAGGAGTACAAATACAGGGGACAGAAGTAAAAGTGGGGAGAAACAGAGAAGACAGAAAGAGAAGACGGAAGCTACAGTAGTCTGGATGCCATGATTACATTACTGGTGACTAAATGCATGGATGCAAAGTGAGTATTATGTGTGGCATGAGCCTAGGTGTGTGTGTGTGTGTGTGCTACCTGAGGTGGACTGCCTGTTCCTGCGGGGGGAACGGGTAAGGCGCTGGTAGGGGTCGGTGGTTCCATACAGATCCAGTGTCGACATACACAACAGGATAGTTTTTTGCAAATAGTCCACCACCGCTAGGCCATTACAGTTCCCAAATGCCAAGCTGGACACAAACACAAAATAAGGAGACACAAGTACAGATAAGACATAAAGACATTTACACTGTTAGCAGACACGTTTCACGTGGTTAATCTTGTTGACATTAAATGTGTGACGTATAGCATGAAAACACTGTCAAATAAACCATGGTATTTGGGTGTAATTATTGTCAACAGTTGTCTGCTTTTACAGTATATCAATTGTTAGTGCTGCTGTTTTTCTAATACCAGAATTTCCACAAGATTCTGGAGGCACAGGATCATACAATTAATTTGTTGTTAAATTAGACAATATTAACAACAAACTATCAGAGGTTCTTCAGCTAAGAACTAGAAAAAGTTGACATAACAGCATCCACATTATTGTTTCCACTTTGTAAATCTTACCAAGTGAATATATTCTGTCATGTACTCATGTGATTAAATATTTAAAAAATAGGCAGAACACAACAGAAAACTGTAAGATACAACAGAGAAGTTGCTAAACCTAATGTCTTTTCATTCCTTCAAAACCAGCAACACTTAAGTTCCAAAGAGTAAAAATGTCCAAATGGAACACAAGCGACCCAATGGAATGGTTAGTTTTGTTTTAAAATTATTATTATTTTACAAAATTTTTTGCCCTAGATAAAATATTCCCAGGAGAAACAGCAGAATGACAAGTTTCTTGGCACTATATATGGTACAAAATATTTTATTAAGACTTTAGTAAGTTTGAAACTTGAACTATTCTTTGGTGGAGATGCTGGTTACATATAGTCAAGGAGGATAAACAAGATGACCAGAGGAGACAGAGTTATGTTTTTATTGTGACTTTTTTAATAAGAAAGTAAATAAAGAGGATAGAATGTGTGATGTTTACTTATGCTGTCATGTTTTCATTCTTTTACAATGCAATCCTTCTTTTGACTAACATATGGGCAAGGTCACCACCTTTACAGCTGTCACTGGCATACAAGTATTATATTCAGCTTCCACCAATAGTATTGTTTGTGATTTATAGAAGGCTATTATAATAGCGTTAAAAGAAGAGTCTAAATGGGAGGGTGCATGTGTTTGTGTGTATGTGACTGTGTGTTTTGCACAGCATCTGAGAGAGACAGAAAAGAGAATAAAACTAGATAATCAATTGCTGCAATTTCACTTAAGCTGTAAATAGCTTTAGAGGAGAGATTCAAATGCTGCCACTTCCTTGACCTGCAGAAAGCTTTTGAAAAGGGCCTATGCTTTTATTGGTATCTTCAGATAAAGCTTCTATTCACAGCAAAGCCAGGCAAGTGGTCTTAAAAACTTCTGAGCTCAGGAAGTCATTCTCTTTAACTTCAGCATAGCAAATAATCATTGTGAAGTTTTTAAAACTGGAATATTACTCATCCAATAAGTCACTTTAGAATTATTACAACATTACAGTACGGACTGATGCATGCTCAATCATCCAGGTACGTAAAGCCTCAAAAGTTGATTCTGTTCATCTGGACGTAGGGTTTTCC